>JAANDG010000186.1:0-240693 GCA_036852015.1 Pelodera strongyloides
AATAACGGGACCATTCTTTCAAGAGCGTATGCGTGCATTCTCGCCTCGTTTTTGCTTATAGCATGTCGCATTTTCTATAAATTTTTAAGAAGTACGCAAACTTACGGTAAATTGCACACGAGACGCCTATTTGATACTTGGAAGCAAAACGCACGGTTTTTGCCAGACGCGCCGTGTTTGCCATACATTGAAACCCCTTACAAACCCTGTATCCTGAGCAATAAATATAAAAAAGGAAAACAAGTTTACATGATTACCTTCCTTCTTCCGGTTGCTGAAAAAAAACGTACTTATTGTTTACTACGGGCGCGAAATTCTAAAATAATCGGTTTTAATCGTAATCATGGAAAGTTCCAGTACTATTCCATGTTCTGCAGGAATTTGTAGAAAAAAACAATAAATAATTTAAGCAAAGTAGCGCAATCATCTGTTTTTCATTTTTGTGGAAATACTACGTTGAATAACATCATGTGATGTTGTTTTTGATGGATTTTTTTTTTGCAATAATTAGTAAATAATAATAATAGCGTTGCAGGTATACCAAAATTGGAGCTAGCAGTGTAAGACTAAAATAAAAAAAGATTACCTTCCTACAATAATCTATGTACATATGAATGTAGGGTATGTGCCCGATGTATGTGATGTGGGCCCGATCTAGTTCCGATAATTGGACGTGATCGGTCACATATTGGGGTCCTTTTGGCAAAACACGGGCAGACGACGGGTTCACAGTTTTCACTAAAGTTTGTATCTATTTGCTTTCTAAATGTTCCAGTTCCAAGCCTAAAATTTCGACGATTGACCAAAGTTGGCGTGCAAACGGCAACATTACGGCGGGCAACTTACACGTCAGAACCTAACGACGCACACATTTTTTTCCACGCCGCTTGCACACAAACGTCAATTTCCACGTTGTAGTACACGCCAATTTCCACGTTGTAGTCAGTAGTGTTGGCAGATAGTGGGTAATTGTATATTGTGCACGAAAATTTCTGGTCAGTTCATCAGCACTTTTCGTGATCCTTGAACATTAAACTTCCGTGACTTAGCGAACTTACTCATTTGGTAAAAATTCAGGCAAAAATACTTTTTTTTCACGAACAAAAGTGTTTACTGGGTGAACAAGGAGATAACAGTGTGATTAGTCTGTGCCCGTTACAAAGTAGTTTTTGAGCCGTTGGATGATACACATACTAGAGACCTAAAGAAGTCGGAATTGTCAATATTAATACAAATTATTATCTATTCCCATTTTCCAGTTTCCAGTTTCCCTTACCCAGATTACAGTTTCCATTTTCGAGTTTTCATTTCCGAATTCCAAATCCCCAATTTCCAGAATCCATTTTCGGCCCTCTCACGCCATTGAAGGAGTACATGAAGTAAACCTTAAAGGATCGCAGTCACTACAAATTCGTATGTTTTATTCGCTTTTCATTAATTGTTCAAGTATGTGAAGAAAACGACGATTCCAGCGCCAAAATACGGCCAAACGAACTCAGGGAGAGTAATCCCAGTTTATGACTTTTACTTATATACCGTAGTTTATAATTGCCCGTATAGAGTTTCATAATAAATACCCTGCAGTGATAAACCACGCGCCAGGTGTAACACTGCAGGCTGTTCACTCTCCAAGTACCTCTGGCAATTGCATATATGCACCGACGTCGGTCATTTATCAAAACTCATTCTCATTGATTTCTCTCCCTGAGTTCCATTTTATGTGGATTTTTATGGGCTGCATATTGTTTTATAAATCTGCTTGCATCTAATAAAAATCGAATAAAAAAGTTGATTTTGAAGTGACTGCCTTCCTTTAAAGCGAAATGCTAGCCCCGTTGGAAAATTTGCATACGATAAGCAAATCCTATGTATCCTATGCTAATTTTTTACGATCGTCCACGGCAATCGTCCAAAATTAGCATAGGATACATAGGATTTGCTTATCATATGCAAATTTTCCAAAGGGGCTAGCATTTTGCGTTAAAGACAGTTTATCGAGACTGTCAGTAGCAGTGGAATTCCAGAGCTTTCTGTTTATTTACTCTGGATTCGGGTAAAGTTCCGGGTCCGGGTCATTTTCTCATTAATTCACACCATAAGGAAGTGTTTTCACAAAACTATGTTCCTTAGACTTCCAACTGAACTTTAAACTCCGACGTCGACGTAAATACCCGACGGTGTAACTTCAAAGAATTATTGGGGATTTGCACGTAATTGGGTGCATCATAAGTCTTTATTGGAGTAAATATACTGTAGTTTTGTGCTGTACCTTGTTCGATCATTTCTGTATGACAAAGACTCTGTGACATGACGAGACAAAATTCTGGATCGTGAAATAACAGCGGAGTTGCACGTGAGTCGCGAAGGCTTTCAGTGATAAATGGATACGTTTTCGTTGCGGTATTATAACGTTAGGTTAGGGAATTTAAGCTTCTACCTCGACCAAAAAAGGTTCGGCATAGTTTAATAACCCGTCACGACAATAACTAATTTATGCAGCTCTTGAATTTCCGTATGTAGAAGATTAGTTCAATATTTTCGGTGTGGCAACGGTAGGGTTTAAGTTACTCAACCCTAGGTTAAGGAAATTGGTCTGGATATCCTTATTGTTAAGATAGTTTTAATTTTCACTATTTACTACGTTCCACATTGAGGAGTCACTTGTTTTACACTTGCACCGTGAATAGTTAGTCTCAGGTTAAAGTTCGCAGTGCTCAACTGATAGTTTCGAAGGTAGCAATCGCTAAGATACAGTTCAAGGGGCACCACCTCACCTCATCTCACCTACCGCCAGCTTACGTGCGCTTGGGCAAGTCTCTATCAGCTGTGTTATCGTTGGCTCGTCGCCCGCGATTCGCCGGCGAATACGTGCAGTTCTGAAGGATATTTTTGTGCAGACTCTTTACCTTTCTTATTTGATATCTGGTGAACCAAGACACAAGGACAGTTACGTCATATATGTCTAGGAAGGGTGTTCCCCCATTTTCTCGAAAACCAAAATGTATAGGTAACGATACTAGGCTAATTGTACTTGAAGGTTAGGGTAAGCTGGTCAGTGGGCCTGTTGGTTTTTATATTTCAATAGATTTTATATTTCAACTATGTATGCTACGCACTGCTAATTTCTAATGTCTTTCGTAAACATTGGCTTATACGATTGCATCTGTGTTGACCATGTGCTTTCTGTGAAGAGCTAACAAATGCATATGTGCTGATCATGTGCACTCTGTGAATAGAAAACAATTTTTTCCCAACATGTAGATTGATACACACAACACTTAGTCAAATTGGGTTTTATGTATACTAATCAAAGAGCGGCAAGTAACGCCCGGGTTCTATCGTTATTTACCATACGATTGAATCCAAATTGAGCGAAATCAGAGAAAAATTAGGCAAAAAACGATGTGCGCACGGGGCGGGTGACGAAACTTCGCGACACTGGTTCGCTGTTTATTAAGAGATCAGAAATTATTGTTGCCATAGGTTTATTGATTACATGTACGGTTTTCGGAAAGCAGACTCCGTAAAATAACGGGTCCAACAATTTATACATCATTTGGGTAGCAGCCTGACTATGGGATGCTAAGCGTGGTACTAGTTAGATTAGCAAACATGTAGAATTGTAAGTCTTGTAACATTCTTAATCAGAAATGCAAATACCAAAAATTTCATCGTTTATATGCAGCAGGAAAAATCAATACTTTTCCCGTTTGCATCGTGCAACTAGTTGATTGATGATAGTGATAGTTGCTAGATCCATCCTTATCACATCGATAAAGATAGCATTGATCTTGTGTCGATGATTTTGTGATCTTTGCCTTGTACTGTTTTTAGTCGTTTAACCTACATAAAAAACCTACCTCGGCTGTGAGGTCACGTGGTTGTCTTTACACCTTGGACTTTATTTACTTTGTGCTACTTATGACTGCACCGCGTGCAGAACTGTATGTACTGATTGACCAGACGCTGATATATTAGATTCTGGTATAGCACAGCTTTATGCGGCAGTCATAATTTCCCACGGAAACAAAGCTAAAGAAATATGTAAATAATTATTAGTATTGCCAGCGCCACGGGAAGTTTGGGTTACTGGATAGATGTGGATGAAGCTCGCAAGAGAACCTAGTGACATTATTTCCTAGCGATTCTAGCCTAGCGAAGATATAGACGGCAATTGATAGCCTGACGGAGGTGCCTGACCGGCTTTTATGCATTTTTGTTTTGTTTTCTGTCTAGTGTAAACAACACATAAAAAAATGTTTATACAAATTGACCTCCCGGTTTGTTGTTGTGATTTTTGGGTGTCTCGCCGAGCCATGCCGGTTTAATGAATGATCCAGACATTCTCTTATCAGTTAAACATTGGAATTTAAAATGAAATTGCCCTTTCACATTCTAGTTGAAAGTAGAGTGGGGCCAAAACGGGTTGAGCGGTGAACCGCTCACAAAGAGGCGAGTCAGTGAGTTGAACCGTCCTTTTGTGAAACGGCGGGTTCGGGTTGACCCGGACCGGCCTTGCGAAAAAGAGGCGACTCCGGGTCAGAGCCGAAAATCAAAAAGAAAAACGGACGGGTTACATATGTTAACTTAAACTTCTCTATAATATTTACTATGTTCTATACGAGAATAATTACCCTCTACCGTTTACAATTATGTTTAATAACATTTACTTGACGGAAGATCCGTAAACTGGAAATGATTCACGTGAGTCACGCACCCCGGGTTGGCTCATGAGTCGCTCTCTTGTTGAATCGCCTAGGTGGTTCACGTGTGACCCGGGTTTACCCGTGAACCGCGCGTGATGAGCCACTCATGTGAATCGCTCAACCCGTTTTGGCCCCACTCTAGTTGAAAGTATAAGTTTCAGAAATCACAGAACAGGTTGGGGTAGATCACAGACAAGTATCGTGTATTATGTGATCAAACTAAAAATACTGGATTGTGGTAAATACCGTGGTCGAGGAGGGTTCGTATCGTGGGCGTGAGAGAGGCTCAAGCCTCGGCGTACGCCTAAGCATAGACCTTATTTGGGGCCGCGCTGACTGTCGGTTAGCGATTAGCTTGACGAAAGGTTAGGCGAGAGCGATGAGAATTAAGTGAATCACTACAAATTAGGCAACGGCGGTCTGTGGTCGATTGTAGTTGAATGAGAACATTCTGCTGATAGAGATCGAGGTCGGGAACACAATTAGTTGAAATGTAGCTTTGAAGTTTTGGGGTATCCTCTATTTTATCGAAGATAATGACTACGAAACATGTAGTCTTCACGCTGTATATGCAAATTTCTTCTTTGACCTGGGGCAAGAAATCGGAGGCGATAGTTCACTAAACCGTTGCTTGACGAGAAGCAACTGTGCTCATTGTCAGTATCCTCGTACAGCTGAAGTGAATGTCACGAGGCTCACGAATCCGGGTACAAGGAACCTTGTTTACTTATTCAAAGAGCTATATTCTATTACACTACCATTCTTTGTACTTTTCTAAGTGGTATCAAGTAGGTAGTCTCGACCCCACGATCTTGTTTTGACCTCACCGTTTGTTTTTCAATCTTGAGATTGCGCAGACGTTCTGATTTATGTAGTTCGTTCGCGGGCACTTCTGACCGGTGCCCTATGTTTGTGATTGTTTGTGTCCTCTTATGTCACATGATAATGTTCTTCCCGACTATGATAAACGGCCCAAGTAGTTTACACTCTTTCGATCTCGTGTGATAATGATTATTGTATTTTCGAGTTGTGTAGGAGGGCGGAGCTTTGTGTACGGTCAAAAATTCCGCGAACTTAAACTATATTCGGAGAGTACGATTTGTGACGACGATTCTCTCGGCCACCCCAGATCAGCGCACTATCTAGGTGGATTGCGCACCGGTGCACTCTCGCCGGACAGTGCTCCCTTCACCCCGCCCTCTGCCCGCGCGGGGTCCTATCCTTGGGTGTATAAATACCTGAGCGGCTGACGGAGCCTCCGTTCAGTTAGAAAGGGCGCTGAGATGGAGAAGGAGTTTCTCCCAGACCGCCCTTTTGACCAGTGCTATCCCCATTCATTGACCAAACCACCTAGTCTTTTCCATCCAATGTTAAGGCTAAGCACTGAGATCCAAATGCCTCTACCCGTTCTCGACTGCGTCTCTCTGCCTGCTGTTTTTTTGCCGATTAGCAGTGGGGGTGTTAGAGTCCGTGCCTTGATTTCCCGTTTATTCTGACTTTCTTATTAGGACATCTGTGACTTGTTTATTGCTGGCTTTTCTTGCTCATCGTGCATGCAATCCCAAATTTTATTCATCTACTGTGAAATTATTCCAGGAAATCACACATCCTCCATTCACTCACAGAGGCTCTAAACTACTACTGACTGAAGACACCAGCCACGATGAAGATCGCTACAGCTCTTGGTATGTTTTATGGATATTAGTTCAGATCTGACTTGTGGAAGATTTATACAGTGTATCTGCTCGTTATCAGTATTCTTTTGCATAAGGTTCTGTCGAACCTCGTTGGCGATCTCATGTTTGTCAACCTACTCTTATTATGATGTGTTTGTCCAGCCGGTAGTTCTCGCGTATTCTAACTCGAGAAAATTTTCGGAAATCTCTCGGTTTTGAGAGAAAATTCGAGTCGAAAATCATTTGAACAACAGAATGAACATGTGCAATGTTAATGGAAGCTTTAGGCATCGACTTGAAGTTAATAACCTTACATCTGCTACATATTTTAACTGATGCGCTTACTATATCAACTTCCGTATTAAACCGGACCCGCCGCTAATCTATAGGTGTATAGGTAATAAATGAGTAGAGCTTCGGGAAGAGATACGATACGTCAGCTGATCAACTATTAAAGGTTAAACGCGCAAGGTTGTTGTTTCCAACACAATCACATGACCAGTTATCATTATTATTAGAGTTTTCTTCCAACGAACCGATTTTTTTCAAAGTATTCATATAAATACTTGCTTAGGGACTAACCATAAGAGGGGCGCTAACCGGAAGCTCTAGGTAATAGTTCGGGCCCGCAAAAGGTTTCAGAAAAGAGAATTCACAAAAGGGTTGCCATGTAGTTCTTGGACCAATAACCAATGCGTATGGGGCCCAAATGTTTCTGTTGCTATTGGTTGCATTCTCAGCTTTCCTTTGAATGTTTCACTACAACTTGTACCTAAAAGTTTCTTTGAAAGTGCTATCACCGCATAGTATTTTGGATTAGAAAAATTGCAGTAATGTTAAGAAAAATAATGTTCTCAATTCATCTATAAACCAGTAAAAGTACTCGATTAATAAAATAAGTTATTACAGCTCCCGGAATGGGCTCAAGCTGTTCGCTGACTTTTCATGGCGATTTATTGCCACATCCTATTGTTGACACTACTAAGGGACTGGTTCAGGGACGCAAGCTGAAGCTTAAGGTACAGTCTTTTGTTATTGAAAAGGGTATATCTCTTTGGAATGTGACTCGGTTATTGTTCTCCCTCCAACATTCGTACAAAATAACTCAATCGTCATCTTTTTCTTGAGCAACTGTGAAATTGGAAAACAACTTTTTAAACATTTTGTAAATTAAGTTCCTTCGAAATGTTTTCCTTTTGAAAAGTTCGTTTTCCGCAATCATATGAGTGCCGAGCGAGAGAGATACAGAAAGAGATATAGAGAAACTGAATGAGAGAGGTGTAGATAGAAATACTCATGAGGAAAGACCATCCCTCGAATCTAGAGTGAAAATTGAAAAGTTAACAAAAATACGGTCATCTTGTCAAAATTTCTTTTCTCATGAACAAGCAAATAGAGAACGGACTAACTCGTGAGAATTACTCCTTGGAATGCATGGAACGTTATCTCGCAAGTGCATGGAGATGAAAAGTTATAGAAAAGAATTTTGATCTTATTGGAAATCAAACATACTTACTTTAGAATGGCTTCATTGCTGACACATTCCACGGTATTCCATACGCCAAGCCACCAGTTGGGGAGCTTCGATTTAAGGCAAGCTTATTTTAATTTATAGCATCTTGTGTTTCTTATTTATTTGTACTCTACTCACGTTATCAATTGTTTTCGTTGTAGGTGTTCCAAATTATTCTTCGTGATTGTTCGAGATAATTGTTTTCCGAAATTGTGGGATGCTTTTTTGTGACTTGTACACAACGAAACAGCGGCCTGCAAATAATTCTAGTTTGTGCCCGAGAGTGATTAGCCGGTTATTGGTGGTTAACCCAAAACTCATTTTTTCTTTGCCGAAACAATTTCGTCACAACTCTGATGTGATAGGGTGTCTTCTCTCGTGTTTTCCGTTTTCTTCAGTTGGCGATTAGTGAAAAGGTTTCCTTATTATCTTGAGCCACTTGCTTGCATGAATAGGTCGCCGGTGATCGCTTGAAAAATTAAGTGACCATGAGTTTCTGTGCGACCATCTTGTGTATTGATCATTAAGCAACATGATATTTTCCTTCTCAGGGACCGGCTGATGTTGCTTTATTTCAGCTAAAGTGTATTATTTACAGAAGCCGGTCGAAACCGACACATGGGACGGTATTCTAAAATGCACTCGATTCCGCGATCGATCCGTTCAGTCGGACATGTTTTGGGACAAGTTGATGCAGTCCACATCGTCATCAGAAGACTGTCTATACCTGAATGTCTATGCCCCGACCAAAGACGAGAAAGATCCAAAGCAGTATCCAGTACTTTTCTACATTCATGGCGGCGGCTTCATGATGGATAGTCCTGCTAGAATGGTGCCACGCAAGCTTGTCCGCCAGATCACCTCAAAGGGTATTGTGCTCGTCACAGTTCAGTACCGACTCGGATATTTGGGATTCTTCTCGACCGGAGATGAAGCATGCCCGGTATGTAGCTTTTCAAATTCTTCTCTCATATTTCTTGCCCTTCCATATTCCAAAACATGATATTGCTTCTGAATAATTGTTGTTGAAATCGAGTCTTTGTAGGGCAACATGGGAATGCACGACATGGTGGCCGGTCTTAGATGGACCAAGGAGAACATTGAGAGATTCGGCGGCAACCCCGCAGACATTACTGTTGGAGGACAGAGCGCCGGAGGTGTTAGTGTCGACTTGCTCAGCCTGTCGCCTTTATCACGAGGTAACTTTCAGATTCTTTTTTTGTTAAGTGTCTTCCAATAATGGTTCAGATTCTTTTTTGTTAAGTGTCTTCCAATAATGGTCTTCTTTGCCTTGTTGAATCGTTAGTATGGGCTCATTTATTGAAAACCATTTGTTTCAGATCTGTTCAAGAAGAAAATTGTGATGGGTGGCAACTCATTCTGCACCTGGGCAGTCGCAAAGACTGAAGAAATTACTGACTACTGCCGGCAGCACGCTGTGAAGCTCGGCTGGAAACCACAACCATCGTATGGCTCTAAGCTAGAGGAGAACAACGACATGATGTCCTTCTTGCGCGAGGTGCCAGCACACAAGTGAGTTGCTCTCAATATTCTACTGTTGGAACCAAATATGTGACGGTTTTGTTTAGAGCTAACAATAATTAAATGAGGTAGTGGCATGCAAAGAAAGTTTCTTATATGTGTGCTTGCAGGTTCGCCACAACAATGCACGGAAATCACATTATCTTTTCTGAAGCTCGATTGCCTCTGGCACCTGTATATGACAAGGAGTTCCTTCCACGACCCGTTGACATTCTCCGAAAGGAGGCTCCTAAAATGGAAAGCATTGTTGGAGTTGGCGAAGAGGAATCGCTATTGTTCGGTAAGCTTTCAACACATGTATAACAGAATCACAAACATGGCTTTAGGTGAAGAGAAGTTAAAGCAAGAAGACAGCGAACTCTGAGCACATGTTAACATTCTCTTATTTCAGCTGCCATCGGATTTTTGCGTTGCAACGGCAAGGATATTGACAATGCGATGAACATGTTGGCTAAGAAGAACAAGACACTGAACGCCAAAGAGGTCGTTGAAACAGTGCAGAGGATATATGGTGACACGAGGTTGACTCGCCTCAGCCGACGTGCCACGGCTCAGCTATTTGTGACACTCAGCTCCGATATCATCTCCAACTATGCGTGCTGGCAGTTCATGCAGCACAGTCAAACACACGACAAGGCCACATACGCTTACTCGTTTGATTACACGAGCAACCGAATGTACGGATGGCTTGGACCAATGCTTCCAGTTTCAGGTGAGATGTTTGAAAATTTATTGACATGAGAAGTAGGTTTTCAGAAACTGAGCAACTTTGAATCTGTCTTGACATACATTTCCTTATATTCGAAATAACCGAATATTCTTTCAGCCGGAACCCATGCGTCGGATATCATTTACTTGATGGACGTTAATTACTTCTCGTCTCCTTTCAAGAAGGACAAGACCGACGTGGAAATGTGCAAGTTGACTGCGGATTACTTCACATCTTTTGTCAAGACTGGAAGCCCGAACAGCTCGGCGACGGCTGGTCATCCTAAATGGACTCCACTGTCGAAGACCGGTCCTTTGGACATCTTCTCCATCTCGCTGACACCTCGTGTCAAGAAAGAGGTTTGTGTTTAGTTCGCTTTATCCTTAACCCTTCACTTAGTGTTCTACAATTGATTTGGCACTGATATCAGTTTTGTGACAAGTCAGACTAATTATACTATTCTTTTAGGTGTTCGGCAACAGAATGATCTTGCTGCAAGAGATTGTTGACGATATCGTTTGGTCACGTGAAGCACATGCTCTCTGTCCTGTCGCGCAGTCAAACTTACATGTGAACGGGGAGGCAGATAACCGTGAAGACTATCTGGATCTCAATCATAACCGAACAGACGACGACCATCTCAACTATGATGCGTCAAGCCAGGAGGGAGATGTTGTCAGCATTAGCTCCTGCGATGATGAGCACCAGTTCAACGATGTTGTCGAGTTGGCCGAGGAACACCATCCGCATATGCACAACCGTGAGGTTATGGTATGAAAGACCCCCTAGGTTCTGACCACAGCATGTAATGACGACTGAGACACTGACAGAAGAAGCACAATCAAAAATGAATTCTTGTGCGTTGAAAATTGAATTTGCAAACATAAACGTGCTTGAAACTTCTCCAAGCTAAGTGTACTCTTACTAGAGTACAACCATCATTTGAAAAAATGATGATATTGATAGGATATTTGAAATTGCTCACTGAGTTTAATAATATAATAAGAACACTAATAATGCATGTCACTCACACTCCTTTGCAAGTGTGAATCTCGTTTTCGTAGACTCGTTTTATGTACATCTCCTCTTAGAGGCATGAAATTTTATAACAGCACTGTTCATGTATTTTGCTACTCGTGTTTATTTAATAAGTTCCAGGAATAAGCGTGTACATTGAAACACTTTTATACGAGTTTTTGCAAGAATGTTTAATGTCCCCGGTGTTCGCAAAACATCCGAACTCACAGAATTTGTTTTATCTAGTCTTTTAGCATTACTGCATATTTGTTAGTTTTTTTTTCTTTCTTGTTATTCGACCACATTAGTGTGATTTGGTATTCCCTCGTTTAATAACACTAACATGTCAGACGTAACTGTCTTGCCCCCGCTTTTGCCATGTCCACTTTTACGCTTTTACCCTTTGAACTTTCTTCCGGTGCTGGGCTTAAAGGTCCAAGTTTACGTCAAGGTTAGCAAAGTTGATTTATCCCTTGCCCCAGGCACCAGTCATAATACGTTGTATTTTGCCCCGTCTCTTACCAGTTTCCGATCACCGTGACTTTAAGTTCTTGACCGTTATTGATCTCCTGTTTATATGTTTGATGAATAAAGTTTGAGCATTATTCGTTATGTGATCACATACACACTTGTCCAAATGTGGCGCCTTTCCAAATTTGAGTCGCTGCATACATAGTAAGAAGAATTGAAAAGTCATGGATGGACATGAGGTTTGACATGAAACACAAATTCGGCGAAAAAACATGCAAATAAACATTTGAACAGCGGACACTTTGCGAATGGCTACTTCGAAAACGACGGAGCGAAATAGCACGCTGACTTGAGAGGTGGAGACATCTAATGTAAACAGACAACGATTTTTTTTCGGATCCAGAACCTTCTTAATCTATTTCTTTCGCGCCTCCATTTTCGTAGTTGTTCACCGCTATTTTTGAGCTCTTTTTCTCAACTCCCTTAAATCTGTTGCCTGCACCCATGGTGTACTGTTTTCTCTATTCCTTCTAATTCTTCTCATGTACTCTATCACCACCCCCTACTCTCCCTCTTTCTCTCTCACAAATTTTCTCTCTTACTCGCTATGTCTGTCTATATCTCTCTCACTTTCTTCCTCATTCGCGTTCTCTTTCTCTTTCCTCTCTCATTCCTCAGTTTGGTGTTGATTTTCTGGTCGTTCAGTGTGTCGTCGAGGGTTTAAAGGTGAAAACATGACAAAACAGCGTTCACAACGAGGCACCATTTTTTCTAGCCGCTCACTTGACTTGAATAAATAAACAAACAAATAAAACGGCCCGCAACCGCAACAAAACAAACATCAACTACAACAAGGTGAGGATATGTAGGGGGAGGAAGGGGCCTTAGAGGAAGGTTCGCGAAGAGTCCGGGAGGGTTCTTCAGTCCCATGTTGAGACCAAGAGTCCCGGGTGGATACAAATCACAACAAACTCTCTGGGGTTTCTCTCCTTCTTCAGGGAACGTGACATACCGTGTGGAAATATTTCGACATATCAACCGAAAAATTGTTGTTTTGTTTTGTAATAAAGCATGAAATGTTCAACAATAATTTTCTGTATTTACGGTAGAAAAAAATTGTGATCATCATATGACCCATAGTTGTGAAATAGAAATATCTGAGAACTTGCCGAGATTATTTTTGCAATGATAATTTTTGTAGACAATGAGCAATACATTGCTGACAATAAGCAATGAGCAATGTGAGCACATCGTCCAGTCCAAGGTATAGTATGTATCTCGTAGACGGTCGGTCCACGAAACATTGGCTCTGCTGAATTTGCTTCTGAAGAAACAGAAGAATTATAGGACCATTACATTGAAATCCGCAATCCATAACGCCCAAAACGAGCGAAGTTTACCCACTGATTGTAATGGGGTTTCAATGTATGACAAAATTTGTCTGATTTTGCTTCTAAAAGCATCGAACAATTTAGCGTATTTTGGAACTACACGAGAATATCTACAGACAGTTTTTCAAGAGTGCGCCACTGTGCATTCTGTTCTCGTTTTTGTTTATTGGGTTTGCAAGTATGTCCGATTTTCCTTGCAAGTATCAAAAAATTACCGTATCTTGGAACTACACGAGTATATCACAGGTCAGTTTTTGCGGACCGGTAGCCACGGGACCATTTGTTCAAAAAAAGCCTCTCCCCGCTTTGTTATAACATGGCGGATTTTCTATAGTGCGGATCAATTTCAAAGATGTTGTCAAAATTACGGTAAATTGCACACGAGATAACTACGTGATACTTGGAAGCAAAACATACGGTTTTTGCCATAAATTGAAACTCCATTAGACTAGAGCTACCCAACGATCAACCGTAGTTATATGTAGCAAGTTAGCAAGGGAAATTTTTTTGCGTACAGTTCGTACTGGAATGACGTTCATATGTATTTACAAAAGTTAAAGTAATATGAAACATAAGTTACTTTTTAAAACTTACTTATTTCGTTTTAGCTACACAGAATCATAGAACCCCTACCTTGTCAGTGAACAATAATGACGATTACTCACGTTTCTCCCAGAGACAGTCGATTTGATTTCTCCGTTCAGCGCGCGGCAGTATCAACTGAAATATCGCGCGCAGTTGTAGTTTGTATTCTATCATTTTTTGAAAATTTCCCTGATTCAGGGTCGAAGACCGTACTGTGCGACCGAGTGAAAGATCAATCAAATATGCAAATCCCGGCGGGTAGCACTTGTATAAAACGGCCGGAACAACATCACTACACTACACAAGATTACTACTCACATTTACTAAACCAAGCATGAGTAGTTGAGTAGTATAATTCAGGAATAACTTAAAGTATAAATTTTATGCTTGAGTGAATATTCCAAGTTTACTAATTTTATAGTTAACCAAACATTTTTCAACTTTGCTTACTTATTAGTTTATTCTACTTTATTTTGATGGAAGTTGTTGTGAATTGTACTGAATGTAATAGCATTGTTCTGTTTAATTTTTTTCACTTCTTTACTGTATAAATTATGTATTTAAAGAAATAATAATTTTATTTAACTCTCGGTTCGCCCATCAGTTATGATTCAGTTCTCATTTTGGAACTAGCATAAAGTACCGTATACTGTATATGCGATGTTTAAAGCGAAATGCTAGCCCCTTTGGAAAATTTGCATATGTTGAGCAAATCCTATGTATCCTATGCTAATTTTGTACGATCGTCCACGGCAATCGTACAAAATTAGCATAGGATGCATAGGATTTGCTTATCATATGCATATTTTCCAAAGAGGCTAGCATTTCGCTTTAAGACCATAGCGAATAATTGAAAAAATTGTCCTTGAGTGTGTATTATAAAGCCCCTCAGGTTTGCTCATATTTCACTTTCCTATATTCCGGTTTATGTGTATGCATCCATATTGATATTTACGGCATTCATTCACCCCCACACGTTCTCTCCTGCCTCTCACAGCCCGCAATCGCATTTGATTATCTCTTCTATGTCTAATAGATTTTCTATATTGATCAAGTATAATAATAGCTCATTTAATTAATACTTTGCTTTAGACTTATTGTTGGTAGAGCTTTGGCGTGCGTTTTGTTCTTAGAATTCAGCTTACTGAAAATTAAAAAATTACCTGTAAAACTTTCAGCGAACCGTAACCGCAGCAATAATGTCGTACGATCTTGTCACCGCCGAGCACGCCGCTTACGCGCCATTCTTTGGCTACATGGGATGTATGGCCGCTCAGGTAAGAAAAACAACTTTTTTCCAATTTTTTTTATAGTTGTTAACTTAAACTAGATCGTACGTGCGCCATTCAGTGCGCGACAGTTATTTGAAATTACCGTAGTTAAAAATCACGCGGCGAAAAGGTGGCACACCTTGTGCGCAGGTTTTGGTGTGCCAAATGTGTGCGAAGTATTTGCTTATTAATTATAAAGTTTACAGGTCTTCTGTGTCTTGGGAGCCGCTTATGGAACAGCTAAGGCTGCCGTCGGAATCTGCTCAATGGGTGTGATGCGGCCTGAGTTGATCATGAAGTCCGTGATTCCCGTTATCATGGCCGGTATCATTGGTATCTACGGTCTCGTCGTCGCTATGGTGCTCAAGGGAAAGGTAGGGTGTTTATTGCTCATTCTCTTTTTTTAGAAGCGAATACATAGAGCTGGCCGGACCGTGTATTTCAGGCACGGGATAACACGTTCTTTATTTTTAACGCTATGAAGCGTTGCTTCGAGTTTAACAAACTGTAAAAATAAAAATAACACAGTATTTTACTGGCATACGGTAACTAACTGTCTTTAGTCCCAGGAGCGGGCCAAACCCGATTAATTAGCCCGTAGATACCCTATCCGTAGATAATTACAATCATATTTCACGTTTCTTCAGGTGAGCTCTGCCTCGGATGGATACTCTCTGGATAAGGGTTTCTCGCATCTGGCTGCCGGTTTGACTTGCGGACTCTGCGGATTGGGAGCTGGTAAGTTATTATTATTTATTTATTATTTACTAGGCAGCTCACAAAAACACGAGCTTTGCTTGTTACTTATTGATTTATTAAATAACATCATGCTCTGTTTTGTCAATGCAGTTTTTTCCACCTTTTACTGCGCACAGTTTCACCAAAAACACACATATAAACTGGTGCCGAACTATAGACCCTTGCCGAAAAACACCAGATTTAAAAACGATCGTAATATAAAAATATAGGAACGTTCATGGAATTGCTGGAGCTCATTTTGACTTGTAGTCGATTCCTGCTTGAGGACAATACGCCACCTAACGACGTTGATCTTTTTTATCCTTTACATATTCTCCAGGATACGCCATCGGAATCGTCGGAGACGCCGGAGTCCGTGGAACTGCCCAACAACCTCGTCTCTTCGTCGGAATGATCCTCATCCTTATCTTCTCTGAGGTAATTACTCTTGGCTTATAACAGTTGGCCTGTTTGCGGGTAGCATAGTTCGAAAGCGCGGTCCTTTTCTATTTGAGTTGACGTTCGAATCTACACTGCAACTTCAGCGGTGCTTAGGATGGGTCCGGTAATGGTATCTAAGGTTAGGACTCCAGCCATGATGATGGTTATTTAGTCGAAACGTCAGTGCTTACGCCCGCCATGATGTCCCTGTCCCCTCTAAAATGGATAAATTGGTTTATCAAATTAACTTATCAATTACTCATTCAGGTATTGGGACTCTACGGTATGATCGTCGCTCTGATCCTCGGAACTGCCTAAATATGCAAATTTTTCCAAGAAAAATCAATATTCCTCTTTCCGCCGCCCCTTGCTCCCAAAGCACGTGTACGCCTGCAGTTACGTACTCGACTTCGGTATCCCCTTGTTTCTAAACAAGTTTTATTCTTATTCTGATTATCTTTGAAACTGCTATATTCAGTGTTATAGAGCAACACGTCTTGTAAAAACATAGCAGATACAAATTCGTTTATTACCGTTAGTTTGTAGAGTAGAAGTTTGCAGATTTTAGATTTCTAATGTCGGAGCGTTGCTCAATGTATGTATTGATTTTTCATGATATATGTGATGTGAAAAATTGATCGATAAATATGGAAAATGTTATTGATTTGTTGTACTTGCAGTGAATTTAGTGAACAAAACAGACCGCTACTTCTTTTGAATACGAATAATGATGCACGTACTGTCTTCGTACTGTCTTATGTACTGTCTTCACGAGATTATTAATATCCATTTAAAGCGAAATACCGGCCGGTTTTTGAAACATCGAGTAAACCAGCATTCGTATGCAGCTCATGCAAATGAACATAAATTAGAATAAAAAATCGAGCTGAAATCGAGCAAATTTGCATAAATACTTAAGAACTCGGTTGTCCACGATGCGTTTCAAAAACCGGCCGGTATTTCGCTTTAAATAATTTAAGCCAAAAAATAAGCACGGAAAAGTGACGATTAAGCAATAAAGAACACTAGACCAGTTATTTATAAGGTGAAACATTCGACTTTCACTCTGATGGGAAACTGGGTTAAAAACACATAATATGTATGCACACAGCACAGCTTGACACCAAATAAAATACGACAAAATATATTTATTAAAAATCTGTACAACTGACAGCGCACCGACATTATTATATATTATACAAGATAATAAATTATGCCACGAAATACTATATTGAGGAGAATATTAAAGGGGAATCACGGCCGGTTTTTGAAAATTATTTTGCACGCTGTATTTCCAAATGTTGTATGCAAACGACTATAATTAGACTAAAACATCGCGCAGTATCGCGCAGCCGTTACGTTTGCATGGGAGTCCGGAATTCAGCACACGTTTCAAAAACCAGTGTTTTACCCCTTTAAATCAATATGAGTCGTTTTAGAATGCAAGAAAATTTTATAAATGCGTAGTAGAACAGTTGACCAGAGGTAGGAAAGTCTGTTAATACACATGAATAAATAGATCATAAAATAGTTATATGTTATAATTTATTTGCTCTGTTTAATAAGTTATTACAACCCTTATACAATCTTACGAATATAACTAGCGCAAAGATACTAGAAAACCACAAAATCTCAAAATATTCACATAATAATAAGTTAATACTAACACGGTATTCTTAGGCGTAGACTTAAGACGATACATAGGCGTACGAAAGTTACTCACGCTTAGGTTTACACTTAGGTCTGCGTCTAAGCGTGGGATTATCTTTGATTAATTAAGCTAGAAGCGGTGCGGTTGGAAATTCAACAGTACGTGAGCCGGGCCGAGTCACTTTCGAAATAAATGACCTCCACGTTGGGCGACGACTGAAAATAAATTTTTTTTTTTCAATTTAGAGTTTCTTTCCTATTTTCTTTAAAATCAGCACTGTTGTCATGTTTTCAATATAATTGATTAGAAGATATAGGCGTTAATTCACTGGTAATTATAAAAAAACATAAGCTTACTGTTGTTAGTATAGTTCTGGGAAAACGGAGAAGCAGTGTATATGTATAGAGTAAGTATTTGAAACAAGTTCGACGGGTTTCATGCACTAGCAAAACGGCATTGTAGTAATGCCATAAATATAACATATCAATGTATCGGCATAGTCGACAATGCCGAGGCGTATGTTAGTTAGTTAATTAACTAATTAGTTGTAATTGGGTAACATAGTTATTAATAGTAACTACATACAATACATACAAAGAGTTACCTACCGAACTTCATAATAGGAACTGCATACATAATTAGGTAAGTTAGGCATAGTTAATTAATTACTTTCATTAGTTAGTTGCTGGTTGCGTTACATGTTAGGTTTAAGTTCCGATTTTTTGTTCAAAATGGCAGTGGTGACTTGAGTGCATCTAGCCTTTCAAGCTGAAAACTTCGTCGCGTACTACCTTTTATCTTTTTGGTTATCGTATAAGATCCTTCGTTTATCTAAAATAAACTTATTGACACAGCCACATAAACTGAACCAAATGAGGAAGAAAGCAAAAAACAATTCAAACAAGAATTCTAAGGAACACAAACAGGTCAAAACCGAAACTAAACCGAGAATAAACCGAAAAATGTCATACAAAAACACCCCAAGGGAGAAAAGAGATTGGAAATACGTAGATGTCCACTACTAAAATTTAATACTTTTCATATAATTATAATTCACGACATTCTATACAAACAAGGCAGGACAATTACCCTTTGCCATTTTGGGCCGATCAATCCACCACTTTATCACCTAATATCTCCGTGGGTATTGAAATAGAACACTAATTTTTGTATTCCAAATTTTTATTATCCCTTATAGAAAATAAAGAAACAAAAAAAAAACAGACACAATTTAAGGTGTGCCGATCCCTTTAAATGGGAATGCATCGTCCAAACTACGGTGCCGGGTGTTATACCTCTTTTATACCAACCTTCTTAATCGTCTCGTGGTTCGTTGTGTTGTTTCCAATTCTGTGGATTCTTCTATGAAAAGGCGTTCCAATTGATTGATTAGGTCCCTGTAATAAGATAAATTCATATTTTAAGCTTCGTTTTACTTCTGGGTGGTCCAAAACACAACCTTGTGAGGTGAATTTAGTTCTGCAATTAAAATTTGAGCCTGAGCTATTCCACCGTGAACTTCAAGTTACACAAGGTTCGTCACCTACTAATACTGAATAAAAACTTACGCCGAAGCTCCCTTGCGATCTAAGTGCGAGCTTAATTGTTCGAGTAGATTAGTCTGGCCGGGAGACAGAGATGATTTAACTACTCTCCTTGAAGCCGGGCTCCGTTTTTCGATAGTAAACTCCGGAGGCGCTGTGACACGTGCAGTTACCTGAAAAATATCTATGTTAACAAGAACAGCACATCCAAAACAATCAAAGTAGTATAATGACCGCTTTTTGAAACGTATGATGGACAACTGCAATCCTATGTGTTTACAATTGTGTATGTAAAGGGAAATGCAAGTATACGTATACGAAGAAAAACCATGGTTATAACACTTTAAAAGGAATCAGCTTACTTTAGGTGCTCCATACGATTGACCAAGTTGCGGCTTTGACACTCGCGCCGGAATATCTCGAACTTGTGCGGGTTTCTAAATTGGACACTGAATTTATTTCCGTCAAAGTATATGATCAGGATTACATACCTGGTAATTATTTTTTTTAAACTTCATACTTCTTATTCTTTGTATTCATTTACGTCTTTTTACAAAAGCCAAATGCAGCACTTGAGAGAGTGGTCGCTCTACAGCCCACCGGCTTATAAACAAGTTATTTGTATTACTTACACTGCATAGTTTACTTAATCTTACCTGATTTCGCGGGACGACTGACTGACGAACATTTGTGGGGTTTGTAGTAGTTTTCACGCGAATTTTCCTTCCTTTAATTGCGCTAATTGGTACTCGCATCGTTGATGGTTTTCGTGTGCGGATAATCGAAAATACAAGAATTAGAACATTGCAAACCAGGGTATCAACTATCAACATCAGCCATGGGTACCGTATACCAGGGTGCCAATGGCGGTACTGCTTATGATCAGCACAGTAAAAGAGGTCTCCCGATGAAGCATATTATTGTGTCATGTTTGGTTTGTTTCCATAAAATATGAATCCAGGGTTACATTAATTTCAATATGCAAACATACAGTAAATATCTCACTAAAGTTAGATCACGGTGCAAAATCATGCAGTACAATACTGCCTTCGAAAAGAAACAATTGTTTATTTTGTTTACCTTTCTAACTGTAGTTGTCTCCGGTAACTCTTCACTGTATGACTCCACACTTTCCTCAGGTGCTGCGGTAACTTCGATGAAAGTTGGTTGCACAAAAATTGCCCTTTGTGGTGAGGTGGCGGGAGGCAAAGTTCTAGAGGACAGTTGAGGACGGACCTTCAACTGAAATTCGAAATTCAAAGCGAAATACCGGCCGGTTACTGAACGTGGACAACTGAGTTCTTACGTATTTACGCTAAATTGCCTCGATTTTTTATTCTAATTTATACTGATTTTCATAACGCGTCTCAAAAACTGGCCAGTATGGAAGTATATGGTGCCAGGACTTAATTCATCGTCAGTAAAACTAAACGTTAAAACGCTTTTTTTGTACCAAACATTAAGTTCGGAAACTTTTCCTTTTCATCTTAGATACATTAACTTCTATTAATTAGCTAGATTACCTTATTTGGCTTGGGTCGTGAGAATGCGACGTGTTGAAGTACGGGAGCTTCTGTTGTTGTGGGTTGAGGAGCTAGAATAAACACAGTTCATATCTATTGGTTTTCGCTATGGCACAACAGAAGATTCTAATTGTAAGCTGTCAGCTGATCAACTAGTAAACGAGCTAATAAACCAAACATAAACTAAACTAATAAACGACATTTAGAAAATAGTAAACGTGTACATTGTGGAACGAGGTGATCGTAATAAATTTGCGAAATAAATGTGATCGGTCGTGATCGGTCGTTAGTGATCGGTCGCAAAGACAGCACATAATGATCATGTTGCATGCGCGCGCTTCCTCTAATTACAGATTCAAGCCACTGTACTTGTTGTTGTCCGTCTCATCGTCGTTGTCCTCCTTGTCGTTGTTGGCGCTTCCGTCGGTGGAGGTGTCACTGGTGTCGGTGGAAGATTAACCGACGGAAGGATGCTGAACATCGGGAACGAGGGCTGAAAAGATAATCCGTCGGCGGTTGACTCAGCTGATTAAACATACAAATAAACACATGTTCGTTTGCATCATCTAAAGGGTGCTAGTCGAAATGTTCACATACAACTCTGTGTTTAACTATCCTGTTTTTACAGCTTTTAGCTTGTTTCCTTATTTTACACACAGAACATCGTAGTGCATCCCAATAATGTTTCTTTGCACACAGAGTGAAAATATTTATTGGCAAAATATTCGTAAAATGGTCCTTTGTATGTAAATGTAATGCATAAAATGACGCACCTTATCATAATCCTCCTCCACTTGTTCATTATCCGCATTATCGGTATCTTCGTAGTTATTATCATTATTGTCGATCTCGACTTCTTCATAAATCTGGGGTGTGGGCGCTGGTTCCGGTGCAGGTTCTGGTGCAGGCGGTCGTGGGTTTGATGAGAGACTCCTGGTAATATAATTTATTTCACATATGGAAAGAACCGGACAATTTGGCACGGAGACATGGAATTACACAAAGTAGGGTGATTTTATAACATGTTAAAGCGGTACAACATCCGGTTTTTGAAAGGGATTTTGGAGAACTACATTCCCACTCAATAATTATAATAGAAAATCGCTCAGTATCGCGCAGTTATGTATGTCCATACATTGCATGGGAATTCATCGTCCAACAATCGTCCAAAAACCGGCTATGCGCCCGTTGCCCGTACCATATTCATTAAAGCGAAATGCTAGCCCCTTTGGAAAATTTGCATATGATAAGCAAATCCTATGTATCCTATGCTAATTTTGCGCGATCGTCCACGGCAATCGCGCAAAATTAGCATAGGATACATAGGATTTGCTTATCATATGCAAATTTTCCAAAGGGGCTGGCATTTCGCTTTATCCATAAGAACGGAGGTGTGGGACTGTACTCCTATATGAGCTCATCGTTTCCAAAAGACAGTACGAATAGAAATACCATCAATCAATGAGACAACAGCGGCAAAAACAGTTACAGTCAGAGCATGTGTAACTGATAGATACATGATATATAAATTTGCGATCAACATACATTTGAGGACCTGCAGGTTGACCTGGGACTATTTCGCAATACTTTTCGTCCGAACCATCGCGACAATGCGGCATTCCATCACACACCTGAAGTTTAACATTTTGTTTGGAAACAAATCTCTTTCAATCTCTCTCTCCCTCCCTTTCCCTCTGTTACAAACTCAGTCACAGACTAACAACTATGATCTTTGTTTTCCAGCTCGGCCCGCTGAAAAACCAGCTAGTTTTTTTTTACTAGTTTCCTACTATTTTTTTAGTCGGCCCGAGCTCGAAATACGAAAATTTGTCAGAAATAGCTCGGAAAATCCATGGGAAAATCTCGGAAACGGAAAAGCAGACTACTCCCGAGCTCGGCCCGCCTAGTTTCCGAGCTCGGCCCGAGAATGCCTAGAATCTTGTCGGAGAATACTCGGGAAACAGGTGGAATAATCTCGAAAATAAGTTTCTGGAAAAAAAGATCGGGATTCATTTTTTCAAAATTATATCTTTCAGCACATACATCGATACATCGAAGATAAAGCATACCTGTCGCATTGGCACCGCTTCATCTCTCGATTCACAAGTAAATGTCTTTTCGGTTGGTTTCGTTCTAAAGCAAATTCGTTCAGAAAACTATGACATGGGCACTACTGAACGTCACTGGAATTGAACTTTCTTCGCTTGCTTGAGAGTAATCACACTACCACTCGGCCACCCCTACCTGCATAGCATCTCGTCCTCCCCGTGGGGGCAATCTCGATGTCCATCACATCGATGCTCGATATTGACGCATTCGTTCGATTTTCCACAGTGGAAGTAACCATGACCACAGACTAAATGTAAGAAGATATGAATTAACCTTTACAATGACAAAGTAAGTTCTCTTTCATAATATATAATCAACTTCTCGTATTTAGGTTGGGAGGTAGAGTTAGCAAAGTAAAACTTTGGGAGTGACCTCAGCAGGGAATCCCTACCCGTTCATGCAAACAATTGCATAAAACATATAATAACGGTTTATTGGATAACAATCAATACAGACAAAGAACGTCAACCAAAGGAAACCCTAAGACCCCGCGCGTCACAACGCGCAAATACTTTCTTATTATTAATTAAATAACAAATAATAAAACAAACCATCACAATCCCTCTCGTCAGTGCCGTCTGAGCATTCTGGGTTCGCATTACAACGCCTGTCGATTGGTATACATTCTTCGGATACAATACAGGCAAATTCGCCGGCTTGGCACAGCGCTAAAATGTGAAAATTGTCTAATTACCTAGTTTAATTGCCTATTTTGAGGTTTTACTTTGTCCAAGCTTGGCAGAGCGCTAAAGTTGAGTTCGAGTAGTTTGGTTTAATTGTTTGATGTTTCATTTTTTCGCCAGCTTGGCAAAGCGCTGAAGGGTAGAATCTAGTTTGGTTTAATTACCCAAATTTAAGGTATTGTTTTGATTACGACCTAGGTTGCAACAAATAAACACATACAATATAATAATAGTGAATGAATGCATCAAAGTACTTACGACAATTTTGCGCATCCCTAAAAACGACCCTAATTTGACCCCACTAAGACTAAATACGTCGGACTGCAATTGTTCAACGTACGTTTTCCAGAAGTCGGCTGTTATACCGCTTTGAAACTGAATTACTTACGACAATTCTGCTCGTCCTCCTCTAATGCGCAATCGTATGTGCCGTCACATCTTTTGTGCATCGGAACACATTGTTCAGATAGAGTGCACCAAAAGGACGTGGTCGAATTACATTGAGAGTCACCTGAACGATATTTTTAAAGCGGTACGTCTCGTGGTTTTGAAACATGTGAAAAACTGTATTAGCATGTTATATATGTAAATTGTGTGCCATTCTGTGTCATTCCCGGCACCGAACGGAATACCTTTACGAAGAACACTACAGGGTGCGCATCACAATGAAAAGATGAAGAAAAAGTAGTACATACTCGTCGCGTTGTCGTCGATTAGCAAACAGGTAATTAGATAATAAAACAATGGAAATCAAGCGTAATGTACAGGTTACGTTAGGTATTGTGCGGTGTTTGCCCTGATTCTCGTAATACTGTATGATCGTATGATGTATTGCACACAATGGAAATTCAAATATACTATTGTATAAAAATTGGTCCGATGCTAATTTATTTCCAGTTTCACACTAATTTGATACTCATTCAATTATCAAACCTTTCCCTTGTGAACATCCCTTTACATTGTAATCGTAGTTGCAATTTTGCGTGCCGAGTGTATCATACACAAGTCCTGTAAGATAAATAAATTTAAAATTTCACCTCAGTCAACGATATAGAAGAAGAAATATGGTTACTTCATTTTCGGTCAGCAATTTTTTCGTAAAGTCAAATAAATTCCCTTTTTTGCGGTAATCCAATATTTTGACCATACAAACTAATTACGTTTTAATTAACTCTATCTTACTACGCCTTATGGGGGTCTCCAAGTATCCCAAAAGTTCGGTGTGGTTCTGTCAATACTACAGTATTTCTGCGCGAAAATTAAAAAAAATATTCTCGTGTAGTTCCAATATATGGTAAATTTTCAGCATACTTGGAAACCACGTTAGTAATTTAGTAGTACCAGCACATTTTCAGTCAGTAGCTGTCAATAACTATGAATTCAGTTTGTATCAGGTCTTGGTCTGTGCGTTCTTTGAACGTTCTTTGAACGTTCTCTGAATCATTTATCAGTTTATCAGAAATTTTTTCCATTAGTTCAACGCACCTATTCTGCAGGCTTTCCTATAGGTTCTGAAACCGTCGCTCTGCCAACGACAGTGATAAAACTCTGCGCTACACTCGAATCCAAGGAATTGGCCGAGAGTACTTCGAATTAGACCGGCCTGATCCAGTAGGTCACTAAAGAAGGAAAGTACAGTTTTGTTAAAGCGAAATACTGATCGGCTTTTGAAACACATCGAGTGCACCAGCATTCTTATGCAGCTTATGCAAATGAACATAAATTAGAATAAAAAATCGAGCTATATTCGAGTAACTTAGCATAAATGCACAAGACTTTCAACTATGTGTTTCAAAAACCGGCCGGTATTTCGCTTTAAAGGGATAGGTTCATCTCAAATCACCTCTCTTTTTATTGTTTTTATTGATAATAGCACAAATATCATTCACAATTAAAATTAAATCAATCACAGAACAATACACCTCGCAGAAGAAGCTTCCTTTATTGGAAGCTAGTACTAGTTGATCGGAAGCCAAAATCGAAACTCAAAAACTAATACCGTAAACAGATCGTAATGGCAATTAGCCAAGAGCAAATTAAATGATACCACCCGTGGAAAATAATGACCTGCCGAGTGCAGTTTGTAGCTTGGCTAATTGCCATTGGCCCGCACGATCTGTGTACGATATTAGTTTTTGCGTTTAGATTTTGGCTTCCGATCAACTGGCTTCCAATAACGGAAGCTTCTTCTGCGAGGTGTGTTGTTCTGTGATTGATTTAATTTTCATTGTGAATGATATTTGTGCCATTATCAATAAAAACAATAAAAAGAGAGGTGATTTGAGATGAACCTATCCCTTTAAGCGACATATTTTCCTCAGTGTGTTTGCTTGCTTAATTGTAAGAGGTATCCAGATTAGCTAAACGTTCAATTTTTACCTATTAGCTCAGCGCGCAACCTTTTCAGGAAATGTTAAAGGGGCAAGCTCACGAGTTTTCCTCAATTTACTTGCATAGTATGCCCGGAATTTCGGAATTAATACTGTGAAACCCGTATTTCTTTACATCGAGAACTCGTAGAGTTATTCCACGGCCAGGTACCGCAGTCAGAATCATTTTTTTTTCAGAATTGGAAACGCCTTGTTATAATCTTAGGAGTGACTTTGATTCGTTTAACCATTACTAGTAGAGAAAGAAAGTTATTGAACGGATATAAACCGTAAAAGCGTATTTTGAGCTTTTTGACTACGGTACCTGACCGAACAGTTTTCCGGTTCAATAACTCTGCGAGTTCTAGGTGGAAAGAAATGCGGTTTTTAACAGTAATATTTCTGAAATTCCGGACATTCTGTACAAGTAAATTGAGGAAATTTTTTTTCGTGGGCTTGTCGCTTTAACTGGCAGAAAATAGTGTATCGTACAATAAGAGAGCGTTCAAAAGAAGCAAGCGTAACCCTTGAGGTAATTCTTCGGAATTATTGCAAGTCCATTACTGGCGAAAAAGAATGCGAATGAAAATACAATGTTCTGACAACAATTGCAACATGCTAGCATGCATCAAATGCTAGCATGCTAGCATGCATCAAATGGGTAAATAATTATATAAAATTTATTATAATCCACAATTTCCAATTCAATTCCAATTAGAAGTCAAGACCCACCTATTGTTACAGTAATTCGGCTCGATCGGCTCCATGCTGTTTACATCAAAAATATCGATCGCTTTTGCGCTGATCAATCGATATGACGTAATGGTGAATAGTAAAATTAGCATATTTTGAATCGGCATCAGCATGAATAAGACGGTCTTTTGACGACGCATTTTACGGTTGTGTGATTGTGTTTGCTTCAGAAGTGGGTCCACAGCCGTGAATGGGTCTCTCCCTCTATTTCTCTCCTTCTCTAATCTTCGTCCAAGATCGCTCTTTTCTCTTGTCTCTTTCTCTATCTCTCGTTGATTCCCGCTCTATTCGCTCTCCTCGTTCTCTATGTCTCGTTGCTCCTCTCTGTATTCTCTTCTCCCGCTTTCTTGCGCTCCCGCGTCCGCTAGCACAAGGTGAAGAGAGGGTGAGGTTTATTGCCACGGGGTGCGCGCCCCTTTCTTTTAAGTCCCGCGTCTTACGGCGCGAATGACTTCCGCGCAAGGGAGAACAATGTCCGAATTGCTTCCGGAAGCGGACGCGCGGGGAGAAACTGAAATGAGTACGTAAACAGACAAATGCCAAAGGTTCGTGGATATTATAGCTACCAAAAAGATATAGACAGGGTAAAATATTAAAGAGGTATGACACGTGGATTGAAACTTATATTGTGGGCAGGTAAAATACATTAAATAGGTATGACACGTGGTTTGAAACTCATTCTGAAGGCAGGGTGAAAATATATTAAGGTGGCAGGACACGCTGTTTGAAACCTACGTTGGACAAATCACAGAATGAAACATAATTTGCATATAATGCGTGGAAATGCACATGTCCAGGAGATGTTTTGGGTGGAAACAAGAGAAACAAATAAACTATTCAAAACTCGACAGCCACCGAATTGCACCGCTCTTCTGATTAATTTTTATCGACTACTTAATATGAATTTTGTAAAACCAGGGATATGGTTCTGGTACCAATGTTAGCACCATAAAGAAAGCCCAACTCACATTCAAATCAGGCAACGTCAGCCTAGGCTTAGGCTTAGGAGATAAGAAGCACACAAAAAAGATTTCAATTGCGTCGGATATGATGGAATTCATAAAAATCAGAAGTGGCGAAGCTGTCAGTAAGGTAATGGAAGGTCACTATCCTTCTGCACACAGCAAATTACAAAACTCAATCAATACATCGGCAAAATACGAAAATGATTATGTTTAGATGATTACGATAAGCACTGACTAATAGCCTAACACTTACATGAAGAGAACCAGTTTGCACAGGTAAAACATATCTTGATAACAACAACAAAAAAATGAAATTTATCTCACTAACTTAGCATATCTAGCTATACTTACAATTAGCTAACTTACCCTACAAGCCACAAATATTAAGAAACATATCCCAGGGTTAAATTCAGATCTTGTTGCGAGCACAAACATTGAAATGTTCACACATCGACTTAGAAGGCGAAGCTGTCAAGAAGAAGGCCAAATCGGGTGGGCTGGGTCATGCCTCCCTTCCCTTCCCACAGCTGGGAGCAAAGGGAACGCAAGTCGTTTGTTCGGTAAAAGCACACATAGAATTGTGAAGGGTGCAGATCAGATTTGGAACAAATCTGGATTTTTGAAGCCCTTTTTTGGGCATCAAAAATGGACCTCGGGTCCTTTTTAGCAGTCAAATTGGTCCAAAAATGTGTGTTTTGAGTGTTGATGTCAAAATGATTGTACGATAGAGAAATGGGGGAAAGATTCATGGAAATTGGAAAACGGATACCGAAAGCTTACTAAAGCGAAAGTGAAAGTGAAACTGAAGCAGCTTGAACTGGTTTCCCTGCCACTTGCGAAGTCTACTACTCTATAAAAATTGGCAGTGAATGTCAAGAAAATTGCGTGAGCGGATAAAAATTACGAATATCGTCTAGGGACAACAAGACTTTTTTCTTTGGTATTCCGGCCATCCATGACCTTGTGTGTTGTCCAGTAATATATATAATATTTTATTGATGCCACTCACAAGAAAATATTTAACAATAATAAGTATAACCCAGTTCCAAGGAGCAATAGAACTCCTACCATGTAGTTTCTTGTAAGCAATATCTGGTAGGTTTAACAGTTTTTTTTAAGTGTTCTTCGCAGTTATTTTGCATCACAGACCTATGGATACTTTATAATTACTGCCCATCAGACATCGGGCCATTTTGTGACCTAGCAGAAGGCCATTTGGGGTGGCGCAATCAAGCTACTCTTACGCTTAGAGCAATACACATAGCTAGTACCATTCCTACCATTTTTGGCTCGCACCATAACTTCCTTTTGCTACCATATTTGGCTCGCACCATATCTTCCTTGACCTACCATTTTTGGTACCCTAGCGTCTTTTATCAGTATAATTTATTAGCACCTCTTTCCGGTCACTCCCTTTATAATTTATTGGCACTCCTTTCTGAGATTTTCAACTTTATTCTTTACATTACCATTTTTGACGGCCGTTAACTCTGCAATTTGGTTACTTCCTTTTCTCACTGTTTGATACAACCAGTGTTTTGTAAAGTTTTTTTCCATAACGATGTTCATAATATTTGGAAAGGCGACAATGTCCTACTCTCTCTGTACAAAAGTAGTTAAACCATCGTTCAAACATATGCATCTGAAGGATAGTTTTATTTCACATTGTATGTTTCCTCACAAATAACGTTATTTTGTAAATTAACTATGACAATTTATTTCCATGTTGTTGTTGTGAATTATCCACCAAACGGTCGGATGTCCATACCATACATACAGTACTACTATGAAAATGTGAAAAAATATTTCTTTGAAGCATCATAAGAAGTTTCGGCTTTCATTCACAGAGTGTCATGGGAAACCAAAAACCCCGATTTCGCCCAGATCAAGTACCTCAAAAAATCGGGCCTTGATCGGGGCGAAATCGGTTTTTTTGGTAAAAACTCGGGGTGAAATCGGGGTTTTCACTTTCCTGTGATACAGTTATTTTTTTTTGTAAATAACCATAATGTAATCATAATTATTTCGTACGTCCATTAATATTCTGTATCTCCGGATTAATTAGAAGAAAAATAAGTAGTACAACACGTTGTTTTCTACTAAATCCAAGAATTCCCACTGGCTCCCGAAATTCTGTCATACACGGCGTTTTCGTTCGGCTTTTTCTATGATTGCGTATAAACACACACAAGCAAACACACAGGACACAACAAAAGGGACGCCTGGGATCTCCCCGGGTGAGCGCGGGAACCAAATCACCCGCTTCTGGGAGCTCGGGTTGGAAATAACCCAAGACCCCAAGGGCGATTGAATAAAGATTTGGGAGCAGTTCCCACAGGACGGTCCATATATTTGAGAACTCCGGGATGTCCAAAGATCTAAAGAAGATTAGGTATCAGATAATTTCATAGCAGAATAATCAGACGTCAGAGAAGAAATGAATGCGAGGAAAAGAGAAAGATAGGGAAAGATAGAGAAAGAGAGACATAGAGATTGACGAGAGAGAGAGAGAGAAACGAAAAACATCCAGTTCCACGTTGCACCAAAATCTACGTGAAACTCCCGAGCTTCTGACCTTTCAGTCTCGTACTTTGCTCATGTTTCCCCAAATATCTTTTCCCACACAAAGTGGTACGATTTCCCATGTAATTCGTCCTTTCCCGATCTAATCTTATCAATTTGATATCTTAACAAAATATGTGCCGAAATCACAGCGCTACCCATCTTTTTACTACCGCGACACTACTCCGGCGAGCCGCCGTGTTTTTTTTATTCCCAGATTTACTGATAAAGAATGTTTCCGTGTGATAAGAGTTAGACATAGGAGCTGCCCAGTTAAGAATGGACTACCGTTTTTGGGTGGCGCTTGCTTAGGATCCTGGTTTCATTGATACACCTACACCACCATGTTGAAGCGAAATACCGGCCGGTCTTTGATATAGATCGGGTACACCAGCATTCATATGCAGCTTATGAAAATGAACATAAATTAGAATAAAAAAAATCGAGTTAAATTCGAGCAACTTAGCATAAATGCGTAAGAATTCAGTTCTCCACGATGCGTTTCAAAGACCGGCCGGTGTTTCGCTTTAATGTCTTTGTAAATGTTTACTTTATTGCTCCGGTACTGAAGACTGAAATCTGAAATATTGCACTTGTCGACATCGAAGGTGTATGAAAAATTGAGGCATCTTGTAGGTTTATAGTAGGGTTAAAAGTCCAGGCACTATATACTTGTCACATAATTAATTAACTACGCATGTGCTGTACATCGTCTTCACTTCTAAGAGCAAAGACACACCTTTTCGCTCTTTATTATGTATTACTCGAATAGAAGTAGGCTATACCAGAGTTAAGCGCTTATTTTATATTAGTAAATATTTAACTATTTATTGCTTATGGTAAAAGCCTCAGGTCCAACGTGGAAGTTGGAGCGGAACGGCTCCGTTTCATGTCAATTGCTCACATTCAGACGAAAACCTGGCGGTACTATTAGTTCAGCCAAGAAAATGTCTCAGAATTTTAGTAATCGGACAGCATAGAACATACAGAAGTAATCGCTTCAAATCGTTATCAGCAATAAAAATAACAACGCAATAAAACCTTTCTGTAGACGAGTACGCACATAGTCCAGCAGACACCCTGTCGCGATCTTTTGCTTTTTTTTTAGCTGAATTGCTGAATATGACCAAAAAAGAATATGGTGTAAATGTAAAACAAATAAATGGTTATGACCGAGTACATAGTATAATGGCATACTGCCAAAGAGTACTTTTCCTAAATGATATTTTTTGTATTATTGTTAGAAACATTTTATTTCAATTTATTGAAATGAGCAATGACGATGCTTGGCTAATTCATTAGATAAATACAATATCAATGTTTAATTGATTTCGAGCGACCTGTTCGAAAATCTCAATTAAACACATATCACGCGATTTCATTGAAACGGTTCTCATTGGAAATAAAAGCACTTTTATGGATCTTTTTTATCTTCTCATTCTATTTTCTCCAATACTGTTCGAACAAAGCTATCAATATTGTTTTGCAACAATTTAAAATGTTTCAAACGGAGAATCGTAATATCGCATTTTCATGCGTGTCGCTAATCTAGGTATAGGAACATTGTAAGCTAATTGTAAAGCACCCAGTTTTACATAAATCTACAATATAGGACAGTGAAAAAATTACGGTACCACTAGCACTATGTAAATCTTTTTGCTGTCGTATTCAATTTATAACTGGCCTGAATCAATCTTCCGAAAACATTTTCTTTACAATTGCGCCCTTCTTACTTCTTATTGTTAGTATTCTAACTATGCAACTGTTCTTTTTCATGTTGATTTTCTTATTCATCTTCATATTAACTGCAGTTCAACATGTTTTCAAAATCAACAAAACTTTTTTTTTCACAGTTTCACAGATGTACAGATGCACACTCCATGGAATTTGGAATGGTGTAGATAATTCAGTATTGTGGTGAGCTTCTAATTCCAACCAAAAGAAAACAAAGTGTGTGTTTAGCACATTTATTTCCGACGTTTCTCAAAATTTCACAGTTTCACAGATGATCCAACAATATTTCACTTTATACTGTATGATTTTAGAATCAACAAAAATCATTGAATTTGAAGTGACCCCAGTATCATTGGTATATCATATGGAACCTCTCTTCTGAATCTCCTACCCTCTGCCACTCCTACCCTCTGCCACTCCTACCCTCTGCCTTGACAGCGAGCGGTTGTGCGTCCACCAAAATGTTCTGTCCTAATGATCAGACCCCTATTTCTCGTCCCGATATTTCTATTCGACAAACAATCACCGAATTATTCACTGATCTGAAGGCCTTCATTCGAGAAGAACTCAAGGAATCATTCCGCCGTACTGAACTGAAGAATCAATTCGTCGTACTCAACGTGGAGGAGAGCAAAAGGGTGAGTTATGACTTTGATATTGTTTCCAAGATCATGTCTTTGTCGAATAACTCACCCGGCTCCTTTCAAATTCTGGGCCGTATAGGCAAATTCCGCAATAATTTCATTCGCCCTATTATTTGTTGTATGAATCCCGGCTGCCGCCTTCCCTATTTTAAGGAACTATCTACGAAGCTCAAGTCCATCCCGGAACTCTCTCACATCATGGTTCGTCGTGCCGAAACACCGCAGCAACGTCACGAAGGATTTCTTCGTCGTCAAGCTGCACGGGCACAGTCAGAGGTCAAAGTCCAACCAGAATCCTCAGCTGAGTTGCCTATGACCCCACAGGCAATTGAACAACCTCGACAGGAAATAAATGAGCAATTGCCCCCGCCCAATTTGTCACCCGAAGTGACACCGCAGTTATCCTCCCCTCAGGTGCTCGTAAATGAGGCAATTGCCGATACCGAACAATTGCCGTCAGCTGACCCAATGTTAGACATTATTGCTTGTATTGCACAAACATTAACAAAATCGTTAGATAAAAAATCTAAATGAAGATGTTGTAAAGCTTCAGAAAAATGAATGAATAATAGATAATTTATATAATTTATTCTTTATAGTAATATGTATGATCTTTATGATAATGTATATTAGTTTGGACCCTTGTTAGTAGGAACTGTTGTGAAGCCGTTCGTCTTAGGGTATCCTTTTGATTGCATATGTTTCTATGTGTGTATCAATAAACTATATATTAATCAATCTAATTTTTTTTGTCTTCAAACTGACAACTAATTTCACAATATAGTAACAGACGGTCAAACAAATTTCATTTCTATTTCCATGAAAAGCTCACGCGGCCGTTGAATTCATAAAGCTGTCCAAACAAATCAAGTTCACATAGATATAAATGATATTTCCGTGTTGCGATAAATGGAAAAGTGAACTTTCATTCACTTTTTTTTTTACTTTTTTTTTAAAATACCTTCGATATAATCATTTGCACAGACTTCAACAACTGTACTTTTACTTCAATTTAAAACTAATTCGGTCACACGCTAAGCTCATAATTTGTTGTCAAATTTATATATCTAATAGCAAGAAAACAACTTGTCATCTTTGATTAATATAACTCCTGCTTTATCTTTGCTTGTCGATATCTTTATTTTTGCTTGTTATAAGCGGTATTACACGTGGTTTTTGAGAAGTATACAAATAAATCAACTGCCTTCATATCCATTTTCACTTGCCCTTCCGGCGCTGATGGGGACTGAGCTTTGCATGTGATACACGAAAACATTTGTTCGACACGTTACAAAACCGCGTGCCGCCATGTCGCTTTAAAAATTTAATATCTCAAAACTTTTTCTTTATCTTAGAATGCCAGCCGCCGAACATCAACTTTCTCTGGCGGCCAAGAAACTCGTAAAGAAGGGCGATTTCCATGCGGCTGTCCTCTCAACGAAGGGTCACTGCAAGGAGGAGTGAGTTAGATATATTACTAGATTATTAGTTAATGGTGGCAAAGCGCAACGCGCTTAAGATTGGTTACCCGCGCTGTACGGTTACGCATTACGTGCTAACCGGACAACGCGGTTAGGCATTGTTTCATGCTACCCACGCTATACGCATCCGCGAAAGTAGACCTTGTGGAACTGAGTGGCTTGCACCGCACAAGTTCTGAGTAACAGAATAGAAGTTTCTCGATGTCTTAGGTTTAACTACTAATTTTATTTCTCTCTCACTCAGTGCTTCGCTGGTCGAACATCTCGGTGCCCAGACTGAGGTGCATCACGGACTCGCTGCTCTTTCTACTCTGAAGAATCTCGACATTCTGATCATCAACAGTGTACTTGTCGGAGAAAAGGTATGCAAATTTTTTTTTGCAAATACACGTTTTAACTAGAAGTTAGGAAACCGCAATTCCCCGAAAGAAATTTAGCTTTGACCTTTTTTAACACACAGGAACCAATACGATCCAAAAAACGATACTCCATGCAACTGTATAATTTTCAATTATTGCCGGGCATGCCTTTCCGTTTCAGGTTGTAGAGAACGGTCTTCTGGATACTCTGATCTCCTCGGCTCTGACTGCACTGAATACCGATGGAGTATGCATTATCCGCGAAGACTTGTGTGCGTAACTTGTTTTGTTTCCGTACCCAATTTACCTTTTCTTAAATATAAATATAGCAAGTTAAAAATAACTATGTTTACCATTTGCGTGAAAAAGACTTCTGAACCAATTAATTCTAGAGCGTAACGCACAAAACAAACAAACAAACAAACAAGGCTCCCAACTCTACCTATATCGTAAGGTTTCAGCTTCATTCAATGACGGAAAGAAGGTGGCCAAGTTGACTGATTACTTTGATGTGTTCCGTGCAAATATTGATGGAAAAAATACCGGATTCCACTTTTACGCGGTCACTCCAGTCGAATCATCCATTCATGTGAGTCTTAGTCGTTTTACAATTTATTTTTTATTTTATCTACAAAAAAATCCATACGGTATGCTGCACAACGTCTAATAATTGCCTCACTTATACTAGTTTTTTTCCTTTTCAATTTGCTTCACCCAGTTGAATAAGATTGTGTAGTTAAAGCGATATGACGGCCGGTTTTGGTAAGAATGTTGGACAACTGCATCCGATATATGTCGTATGCATATGATATAATTAGATTGCATGCATTGCATGAAAATACAAAGTACGTTTTAAAAACCGGTTGCTATACGGCTTTAAATTCTTGGAGGAAAGCTGGCTGCTCAGACTCAGACCCAATCTGTCTCTTACAAAATTCTTTCGTTTTTTCAGACAACGAGAAATTGGAATGACGTGTTCTGGACGCTGACCAAGAAGGAGTTCCCTGCCACCAAGGTAAACAATATTATATGGAAACAGTCACTCTATTCAAAAATCAAAAATAGTCAAACTAGTATAAAACCAGGTAATTCAATGATGCAGAAGCCTAGTTCTGCACATACTCCAAACGAATTGCAAGTCAAGCACCAATACTTCAAATTTATATTTTAACCGGGTATCGGATTGGGTAGAAAAAATGCATTACTGGATGGTAAAGCTCTGCTTAGACTTAGTTTTAGGTTTAGGCGTTGGCCTATTATTAGGCTTACAACGTGAAAGTCGCACAAAAAAGTCTGCCACAGCGGGGCGCACTTTCTAGAGACCCCTTATTGTGCGCGGCGATGGCGCGCTATGTCAGTGTGGGCTTACGCTTAGTATTAGACTTAGGCTCCCGAATTGACGTTCATTTTAGGATGAAAATGTCACCTTCCGCGATTTCTTGGACAAGACCCAGTACACCGACACGGGAATTTATGCCTATGAATGGATCTTCGGAGAAGATTTCATCTCGCCAGGTAAATCAAATTGAAATTTGTTAATAGATAAGGAATTGGACTAATTGGAGTGAAATAATTTTCAATAAACATACATTATAATATCCCTTGTGGAAGCAGCAAAAGGCAATCTCAGGCTTAGTGAAACGTCAAACAGTGGCTAAGCTAAGAGAATAAAAAGAAATTTCCGCTCATGGCCAATGATTCTGTTTCTGGTACTATAATCTTATGTTTAGGAGGTTGGGATCAAAACTTGGCAATCTTGAAGAGATTCGAAACCTTGGCTCCCGGGGAAACGATGTTGGATATTGGAGTCGGTATTGGAGGAGGAGCTAGACAAGCCGCATCGGTAATTAGTCTACTTATAATTATATACATTGTATTTACTAAATCGGTAATTTATAAAGTTTGTGTGTAAGTATTTAAAAAGAACATGGCACAGAATTTAATTTAATCCGCATGAGCCAACTTGGAAGCGACGTGTTATTCCGCTTTAAATATGCAGTGCATGGATGTGAAATCCAACCGGGCGGAAAATTATGCAAGGACACTATGATGAAGACCTCAGGAAATGGTTCTATATTCTACTGTGGTAATAACCCTAAGCTGATAATACTAATTACAGGAATTCGGTGTGCACGTTACTGGAATTGATCTCTCTTCTAATATGTTGGCTGTCGCTATTGACAGAAATCACCGTGACAAGGACAGCCGTGTCAAGTAGGCTTTTTAAAAATATTATGTATTTTAATAATTTTAAATAGAGGTTCATAATTGTCTAACCATTTTAAAGGGATAGGGATAGGGTCATCTCTTGATATTGCTTATGGAGATCCTATATCAAATAAATAGTACAGTGTATGTAAAGTTTGTTTGTATGTTTGTGAGATTCACGTTACGCTCCAACTTCCGGAGCAAAATTTTGAATGGCTTTTCTTTATTAGTCAATAAACAATTCAGATACATGATCACTGATGCTCTTGTCTATGACTTCCCCGAGAACTCCTTCGACTATGTATTCTCTCGCGATTGTATTCAACATATTGACGACACTGAAGAGCTATTCAAGAGAATCTACGTAAGTTATATTACTTCATTTTTTTGTTATCATCTACAAGATCTGTGCTATTTGCAAAAAAATAATAATATGTCATAATATGTGCCAAAAAGAATTAACAAAGATCTTTACTATGGGTTTTTATTATAATCATGATTATACTTTTATGAAACTAACGCAAACATACTACTTACATCATAAATTATAAATATGCACTAAATAAGGAGCAAGGATGAAATTATAAAGTAACGGAGAATATATGTATATATCAATGCGTAAGCAATACGGACGACAAAAAAAAATCAAAAAAATACTAAAAAGTTCTGTTTCAGCACTGTTTGAAACCTGGCGGCAAAGTTCTCATCACTATGTATGGCGTGGGCAAGGGAGAACTTTCCGAGAAGTTCAAGGTAATCGATAATTATGATAATTGAGTTTGGCGATTCCGAGCTTCCATAGCCGTTGCTTACATGATAAGTACCGCTCGGTCAACCGTATGTTGTGTAATAACCTTGTAAATTAACTATACCAATGTAAATATAATAATTTATTACGCACAAAGACGATCAACGAAAGCAATGTAACGTGCAGTTTGTGTTATAAAATACACATAATAAATAAATAAAACATAATAAAGTAGTAGGAAAATAAGTCGCAACAAGCAAATTCGAAGTAAATCAAAAGAACTTCGTAAATTTATAAATTTTCACTTTCTTAAGTCAATTTGTTTTCAGTCATACGTTGCCCAGAGGCACTATTTCCTAAAGCATTTGGATCAGATTCACCAGGTATGCCGATTATTTTAAAATAAGTATCGAAAACATGTAAAAAAATAAACTGTGAATGTGTCTTTTCCGCTTCCGCGAATTTGGTTGATGGGATGTGCCTTACCTTTTACGTTTTTATTTCATGTTTTATTATTCGTTTAGATTGCCGAAAAGACTGGCTTCACCGATGTTGTCACGGAGAATCTGACCGGCCGTTTCAAGGAGATTCTACACGAGGAGCGCAGCCGCGTTGAGGATAACAAGGAGGAATTCTTGTCGGTAAGAGGTTTATTCGTTTTATTAAAGCGAAATAACACGTGATTTTGAAAATCATGCCGGCTGCATTCCCGTTGTGCCGTTCTGTGCCGCAGGGCACCCAAAGCAGTGTAAAATGTTGTAAAGCGGCATAATTTTATTCTAAATTGGATACGCTTATTACGTTTGGTTCATTGTTATTTGAGGTCACATTATGATGTCGGGGCGTTTTCTAGGAACCTAAATATCGTTATCTTATGCTAATTGTTTCAGAAGTTCTCGCAAAAGGAGTACGACTCCCTTGTGGTCGGCTGGAACAACAAGCTACAGTATATTGCTGAGGACAACCACAACTGGAACATGTTCATCGGTGTTAAGCCAAAGCAGTAAATTATAAAATTATGACATTTATAACAACTCCCCCCTATTCATAGGTGTTCCTGCTCTAGAACCTGTTTGACACTTGTCGAAAACTATAGATATAAGTTTCGTCTAGACCTCTAGCTCAAGGAGTAACATATCCAAGTTTATGTAGTGGCCTAAGTAGTCTAGACTTTAACTCTAGGGTAGTTGTCGTTGCTAGGGCTCTGAGCCTTTGCTGAGCGTTTTTCTTTGTCATATTTTGGTTGTTATAGGGTTATCTATGTAATTGTACCTTAGCCAATATAAGTGTACCAGTATGCCTGAATGCTTAAATTTGAAGTGACTGGTGCATATAATGGAAATATATTATTATGTAGATTCGGTAAAATAGAATACTACTATTACTCAGGTAGTAGCCTCAGTTGACCCAGTTTTCCCAAAAGGCAGTGCCATAATTTACAAAGATTGTTTATTTTTCTAGTTAGTTTTATAATTTGCAGGTGTTTCATGGACGGCGTATAATTATGCATTCCGAATTATCGCTCTTTCTGTAATCTAAGAAAGTTATGTGCCTATTTTGTGAAATCGTATTCAAGTGACTAATTAAATAGCTTGCCTTGAGTGGACTTTTTGTTTGAATCTTAAACCTTTTTACGCCACAAGAGCGTGCACCTTTATTCAGGGGGTTCAAATTTCATTTTCAAGCGAGCTTACGACTTGTTCCGCAGAGGTCCTGAGCATTAGGCGACAAATAATAATTGTTTGGGAAAGTTTGAATTGTTTATATCATCCATTGATCAGAAGTTCAACAACACAATACTGTCACGGGACCTATAATGAAAATCAACAACAACAACAACAACAAAAATTAAGCGAAAAAATATAGAAAAAAAATATAAAAATTAATTATTCAATTTCAGTTAAAAAGGTATATCAGATCAATTGAATGGACTGGCAAGGACTAGATGAAATTTGCAATTATGAAACTTCACCCACAGAACTCACCAGTTTCGGTTGCTATAAATGAGCGTGTTATTTTATCTTTAATCTTCGAGTGTTATTGTATCTTTTACCTTATACTGCGAAGTTTTTGCAGCTCATATTCTCATGTACGAAGACTTGCCTTTGCCTCTACCTAAACTTCCCCTTAGTAATTGTATTCATGACGTCATTAGATTAACAGCTGACTTTATCGGCTATTTATTACTTGGGCAATACGTGAAAAAGGGCGATCTGATGACGCTAACTGTTTTTCGTCAAGTATAAATATGAAAAAAACAGTTGCCTGAAACTTAAGCTAAAGAAAATCAAAATGAAATAAAATAGAAATGCGGTCATCAGGACCACTTCAAAATCCTAGCTTTCCTCGTTAACTTCCTCCCGCTTTCCTCACTGTTAAAGTCTCATTCTCCTTCATTAGGTAACATTCTTAGTTTCTCTCTATCCCTAGTTATAGTCCTCCCTCTCCCTCCTTGGTTAAGCCTTTCCCTTTTCTTCCCTAGGTATGTATATCTCTTTAGTATTGTATATTTATGTAGTGAAATGTCATCCCTAGTTAGAGTCCTCCCTCTCCCTTCCCTAGTTAACACCACAAGCAGTTGTTTCAATGCACGATTAACAGAGCAACATTTGTCACAGAGCCGAGCGTGGGTCACGTTGTCGTATTTTTCACTTTTTTCCAAAAAATTTTTGTTTCCGGCTTGTATTTATTGATTTTTTTTTAATTTTACGTGGATAATGCTTATTTTTTAGTGATTTAAGTTGCCATTATAAATCGTAGTTGTATAACAGTATAACTACGCATATTTCAATCTATATATGATATGTTAATTATTTATTTTAATGCCTATGCACCACATTCGCATATTTGCATCTAGTTTGCCATCCGAAAGAAACTTACTAGGAATTTAAAGCGAATTACCTGCCGGTTTTTTGAAACACATCGTGGACAACTGAACTCTTACGTATTTATGCTAATTTGCTCGAATTTAGCTTGATTCGTTATGCTAATGATCATTTGCATAAGCTGCATAAGAATGCTGGTGTACTCGACGTGTTTCAAATCGGTCGGTATTTCACTTTAATTCTGGACAATCGCATTTGCATATAAGTTGAACGCATCCCAAACCTTCATATTCTTTTTTTGAGGATGAACGATGCATAATGAATGATCATGACTTTTTCTAAAGACGCGATCTGCATGCAAATGATCAATTGTAAGAAGCGAACCCTTGCTCCTACTCCTAGAATAATAATTAGGCAATTAGGCAATTTGCACATCACTTTGTATTCGGGCCTAGCTCTGAGAGTTCTTCAATTACGAACGTGTTCTCTATAATTGATGTGTTCATTAGGACGTAAGCATTTATGTATGTATGTTATTTTAGATTTATTGATGTTCCACGACATGGACCGCATGAACTACTAGACCCTTAAAGGGTCAGGCCCATTTCAAGTGACCCCTATTTTTGATGATTCTATCTGATTCTCCATGTCAAATATAGTACGTTACGATTTTTTTCTAATTTTCAAGCGCAAAATTCACGCATTATTCAGCAATTTACCATAGCGAGCCATACCCAACTATCTATCGCAGTTGTCACGCCCCTTCGCGCTAACTGGGCAATATGCTCTAGTGGGCGTGGCTAATGCGATACTGGCCAATCAGCGCGAACGGACGTGCCAACTGCGATAGATAGTTGGGTATGACTGGCCATGGTAAATTGCTGAATAGTGTGTGAATTTTGTGCTTGAAAACTAAAAAAATATTGCATCCTACTATATTTGACATGGAGAATCAGATGGAATCATCAAAAATAGGGGTCATTTGAAATGGGCTTGACCCTTTAAAAATTAAAGAGATGCGGCACGTGGTTGTGAAGCGCACACTCAACAGCTGCATTCCAATGAATTATAAGCAAATTTTGATGCATTCTCTCAAACACGAGACACGAAATTTACATGTAATACATGGTGTTGTAGTCATTCAGTATGCGTTTCAACCACGTGCCACGCCGTTTAAAAAATAGAAATGCTGAATGTCTTAGTTAGAATCCCCTAACATTTTACAAAAATCTTATTATATAAAGGAGAAGAGTTTACCTTTTTGTTTGTGTGAACGAAATAGACCCTTTTCGCAACTCTTCAAAATAAGCGCAATCGAATTTTATTGCATAAACTTGGAAGATTCGGATCGTACTGCACACATATAAGACATAAGTATGCAGTACGATCATTTTAGTAGGATCGCCTAAGTAGTCGCCTGGCGAGAGCCGTCGGGTATTTCATATTAGTAAGAAGCCTACTTTGCATACATCGTATATGGTATTCCTAGCCTCTTTCACATTCTGCAAACTGAAATTTAAAATGACCAATGTTCAGGAGAAAGCGTGTTTTTTTCCAGAAATTTTTCCAAAATTAGATCGCTGGGTAGAGTCGTCTGTTGTTCAAAATTACGTTATCTGAGGAGGGCAAATTTAGACTTGGTCAGTATATAGATATGTATAGATGAACACCCCGATGACGATTTGCTTTGTTTCAGCCTGAATCTTTGAAGTATAGTAAGAATCCCGATATGATATGTGCCAATTCCGATATGTGCCCGATACGGTCGCGATTACAATTGGTTTTCTTCCATGATTTACTGTTCATTAATATGCTGGTTCTATTTTATTAAAGCGACATACCGGACGGTTTTTGAAACACATCGAGCACACCGGCCTTCTTATGCAGCTTAGGCAAATGAACTTAATTTAGAACAAAAAATCGAGCTAAATTCGAGCAAATAAGCGTAACTAGTTACAACGTAAGCATTCAGTTGTCCACGATGTATTTCGTAAACCGGTCGCTATTTCGCTTTAACTTTTATCGTTTTATTCTGTATTTTACAAAACTCCCCATAGTGAAGTCTCTCATCGCTCTTATTTAGATCTAATTTTACATATAGCCCGGTTATTTGCTGATGAAAAACGAGCCAACATAGCTCAACAAAATTGCAGATACATCACAACACAGTGCCCAATTTATCCTTGTTCTACTAAATTTGCATAGTTTATATAATAAATGTTTACTACATTTTCCCTGGGAATAAATACATTCAACCGTGGCGTATTCCCTGGGGTATTCTATAGGGACAACTGCCTATTCCATTCCTTATGTTCACAACGAAATGGAACTTTTTTTGTGGACGTGAACCAAAATAGCTTCAGTTTCAAATAGTTTACATGACAACAATTCTTTGACTTTTCAAAAACCGGCCGTCGTATCGCTTTAACATAAAATAACATAACATAACAATATTATCACAACAAATGTATCGCGCAAGTTTTGTCAATATAACGTTGAACAAGGCCTACTAATCTTGTTATACATGTACAAAATATAGGGCAACTAGTATGTTTGGTTCGCATTGCTTATCTCACCATGAGAATTAACTTTTCTGCACACTCCTTGTTGAACATTGAAATATTTCAATTCATTTTAAAGTAAATTAAGACAAGGATATCCATATCCTACGTGTATGTCTGTATGCGAATTATGAGCTATGGAATTTGAGGATATGTAGAAATTTGTAAGTTACCACTTCGAATTGTTATAGCGGTATAACATCCGGTTTTGAAGCGTATGTCTACATATGCCATATGCAAATAATACAAAATCACACAGCACCGCTCGTCATTTGCACGCACTACTTGGGAATTCAGCGTCCAACATATGTTTCAAAAACCGGCTGTTATACGCATATACCGCTTAAAGATTATCACCAGCTTGTCCAGCTAATTATCACGAATCTGAATCCTTTTTCCTCAAAAACCGAAATAATCAATTCATCTTCACAATTTTCCCCTTCCATTCTCAAATTCTAATTGAATTCGCGAAACAGCTTCTGCGCAGCTCTACCACCCGAACACATGTGTCCTTTTATCGCACAATTAGTTTTAATATTGATTTAATTAGCTAATTAGTTAGACAATTGGAGATCATTGAACACTCTTCTTAGCTCGTCAAACGTTCAATTCTCGATATGTTTATTAGGAACGCATAATGTGCATATCTGTAGCACTGGCATGCATATGTGACACACTGATTGGTTATGGGTAATTGAGTTGTGTTTATACCTATTTTGTTTGTCCAGTAGTGTTTCTCTAGATATATTAATAATAATTATAATAATAATCATTTATTACGTACACATAGAATTCATGAGAACAATATATGCAAATTACAAGGTTCCCGATCAGCGACCCTGTGGCTTACACTTCACACTGCAGAATACTACACTAATGAGTTTTACTATTTGAAATTGTGCAGTAGTTTTCTTGTGAACTTTCACTGACCATCTACGGCTGCTATCTAGGGACCATCTTAAGTATCATGGACGTTTTTAGCTAGTTCGGCAAGATTTTGCTACTTTTGCACGTATTATCTAAGGCGCCCAATTTCATTGTAATAGAGTGTCGGTGCAGTTCGCGAATGATGTATAGCTCATTTCGTAGAGTTTTTAATCCTGATAAAGATTGTACCTTCAGAAATTGCGAAACGTAAGTCAGACTTAAACATAGCAGCACTAGTTCAAGCGCTTTTATAGCTAGACCTAGCTAGAGAAGTGGAGATTCGCTGTTCGGCTGATTGTAATTTGGAAGCGCTTAGGCTAAATAGTTTGATTTCTTCATTAAACAACATCCTTTTTTAGAGCGTTTATAGAAGGAGATGTACCGTGCTAACCTAAGGTACATGCATAAAATGTAACTGTGGTAAGATGTAGATAAATTCAAGAGTTAGAGATCTAACATTTATTTTTAACGTTTTGTTTTGCAAAAAGATCTTATTATGTGAAATGTGTTGATTCATTTTTGGTTCCACCGTATACCAATTATATTTAAAACCTATTATTTTGTTCTTCAAAAGCTGGACCGCAGAACGACATGCTTCTTAATATGGAAAATAATTAAAAAATAAAATCTACGCAAAACAATCACACACTTGCAACTTGCAACTATTCATCTCCCGTGTTCCCTATTCTATTTGCGTAAGTTATTCAGCAGCTCACTTGTTTTTATAATACTTTTTTTGTTTTTCATCTGCACATAACTAGGTCGCATCCGTAAAAAACAAATATCTCTTTGGGCCTTGGACACATCTTTTTTGTAGAGTTTAAAGCAAAGCAAATTAACACGGCTACTTAAGCAGGAAGATTCCTTAAAGTTTTCTTTTTTGGGTAGAATGCTGGCTTTTTCCTGGTAGAATATTTACAGTATACGATCACGTGGTTAATGGGGGGGGCAGCAAATATTCGGTTTTTCTCCATCATTACCTTTAACCTTTGTATGAACCTTACATTCCTTACTTTCATGCAACTGCATGTTCTTTTTGGGGTTTAATTTAAAGCGTTATTGCTTTGTAATGAAAAAACATTGCCATCAATTATAAGCAACTTGGTTCTTGGCACACGTCACAGAGGCGAACAAAATGTGCATGTAATAAAAATACGTATTTAAGCAAATTTACTCGAATTTAACTAGATTTTTGTATTCTAGTTGTTCATTTGCAGAGGTTGCATTAGAGTTCTGGTGTACTCGATGTGTTTAAAACACCGGCCGGTATTATGGTCTTCTTTTTTTTTTCTTGTTTGATTCTTTGCTTAATTCCAACCTCCGTCACAGTGACAGACTTCAAATCAGCCAAACATCCGTCATTTCTTAATTAACAGGGAATTTGTGACGGCAATTGGCGAAGACAAATGTAATTCTAGCAATTGGCAGGGTCATACGCCAGTCTGCCTGAATTAAGAAAAGACACGCAGTCACTAACATGTACTACGTCTTTGGACTATTTTTCGAAACATTATCTTAATCTTAACCGACTGCGGCTCAAATAACGCAATGGACAATCACGGTTATGACACTAATATGACTGGTGCGCGCGAAAGTTTCGCGCAGCTCGACGACTGTTCGAAAACGCGAAAATTGATGCAGATCCAAATAAAAGAGTGCGCGGCAACTTCGTTCTATATTCTTCATGTTTTCGCATTAGCGTCTATAGGGCATTCGCGAGAGCCTGGCGAGAGTCTGGTGAAGCGAAGTGAGCGGCGTGATGTAGGCGCACCTGATTTTTTGGAACAGTTTCACGTTTTGGTAGGGTGTGTTTTTCATGGGTCTTATTGCTAGCCTTTAAAAGTTTGACTTGACAATTGGGAAGTTGACTTCGTACCGAGGGTAAAATCTTGAGAGTATTGGATGTACAACAACTACGCACTTCAATATTTCAGTTTACCTATAAAACTTCCACTTTTGATCTTTTCACGTCATCGGCAGGGATAGGAAGATATACATTTACACCCTCTCGATGGGATGAATTGTTCTATTTCAATTGGATATTCAACTGCTCAAGTGCTCTAGCAATTGTGCACAATAGAGGCGCACACGGATGCGTGCGTCAGAAGATTTGAGGATTGAGATAGATGTTTACTAAACAAATACTAAAAGAATATTAACTCTACTAACGTCTCTATTTACTTGTGTAAGTCTCTATTAGTAACACTAGTCGCATCCTAGCATTACGATAGATGCCTAATCGTGGAATTCTAAACTTAAACTACTACTAATGAAAACTACTAAATACTAGAAAATTTGCCAAAATTGGATAGATACTAATTGACTTGTTTAGCTGACATCCCAATGATAATAAAAATATATAAATAAAAAACTTCTTTAGACGTTCTCAAAGTATACAAAGTGCGTATGCACTAAGAACACAATTCATACTTCCACATACACTTTCAAAACTTCCTTTTTTGGACGTGCGCTGCTGTATTTAAATTCCAATAAGGGTTGCGTATATTTAGCACCTGTTAATTTAAATATTAGATTTACACTTTATATAAGGTTTCACTTCCAGATTTCAGACTCTGTTTTCAGTAAGTAAGGTTCTCGCCCGCTGAGTTGGTAAAAAATATACAAGCCTTTTCCTTTGATACAATGACCCATTGTGGATTTATTCGTTTTCAATACATAGCATATCGTAATAGACTTCATTCGAATTAAAGTGCAAGCGCATGAATAAAATGGCTTTTCAATAGAAAAAAGTATTGAAGTCAGTTATTTTTTTTGTTGACTTTTTTGTTGAAATATTTTTGGGCATTGTGCATAGACATAGACATGTAGGCATAGACATATAGACTTGTTGAATTGTTTTTCAGAAATAACACTACACTTGGTTTAGAAATAACACTACACTGGGGTTTGCAATTATACCAAAAAATCAGTGTGATTCTGTCAATACCACCGTATTTTTACACGAAAACTGCATATATATTACGGAAAATTAAAAAAAATTACGTGTAGCCAAAATACGGTAAATTTTCAGCACACTTGCAAACCCCATTATCAACAATTCGCAGTCACTAGAAATTCTAAAATGCGATATTTTATTTTGACTGTTTTCAAGTGTTTCATGTTCCGTTGTCTGTAATTTGCAGTTGAACTCCTTATATGGACCGTTGGATTTGAAACGCGTACTGAACGACCGCATTCAAATGTATTATATGTAAATGTCAATCTGAACACTTTCGGTTCAGAACACGGGAATTTTATTAAATACGTTTCAAAAGCACATTCCATACCGCTTTAAAAAGTAAAAGATACTACATAAAAGTCGGGCAAAGGGGACACAAAGGTTCACGATCACGTGAATTGACGTCTTTGTCAGACAAATTGAATTTGGAGTAGATTTCGATGTTTAGTGTCTGCAGGAAATGTGAAGCTGAAGTGCTTTTGTGTGCTGATGAATGCACACCTACATATTTGCGTTGAGACAGCTCCATGGAAAATATGTGCATATGTCCATTTTTCGTTTCTTCTGAGGCAACGCCTGCGAAATGATTGAGGAGGGACACTATTTGGCCCATATCCCTATATTACTGCATATTTCATAGGCTTTTTTGTTAACCCTTTCTTCAAACTTGCTCAAAATCACCTAGTCTTCACCCGTGAAACAACGTGTATTCATATTATTTTTAATGAAACAATTAATGTTAAAGAGGTATAACAGCCGGTTTTTGCAACGTACGTTGGACGCTGTATTCCTTGTAATTTATGCAAATCACTGTACGATACTGCGCGATTTTTTATTCTAATTATATTCATTTGCATACAATTTATACTAACTTGTATTGAATACATCGATGCAAATCAGAAATGATTAAAATTTTCTGCCATTTTTTCTCTGTAAAACATTAGATGATGTAATTCATCAATTATGCAATGGAGGACGTCTCAATTACTCGAATGATTGTTTATTTATAGAAAAAGCACTCAGAATGTGTGCGTTAAGTTATAAGAGGAAGTAGAATAGGTAATGTTTCTCGAAAGATGCTTTCAATTTGTTGGAATTGATACATAATTTACTCGGTTAATTGAACAAAATATAAAGCAGTACAGTAGAAGCGCCATTTTTTTTAATCGTCCGCTGGACTACCTATTTCTTTGCAGTGTATGCACCGCACCATTCCGGGTGGAATGTTTTCCAATTTCATTAATTTGCATACAACATATGTAAAGACAGCTGTTCAGGCACGTTTCAAAAACCAGCCGTTATATCGCTTTAATTCTCTACTGTATAATCTAAAGCCAACCCAGCATCTTTTGTAATTAAATGAGCTTGTAAACTATACATATCTTTGAAAATATTCAACAACAACAATAGTAAAAATAGTTAAGGACGCCAAGTACTGTATTCAGTTTCATAGCAGAAAAATGGGATAACTTGTTTCACGTGTGCCTGAGTTATCAGCTAATTCTTTATCCGCCCACCACCCCTACGCACTCTCGGCTTTACAATATAAAATTTCTATTTTGGATTTCATGACCGCATACAATAATTCAATTTTAAAGTTCAATTACTAAACGCAGGTGTTTTTGCAAAAGAAAATATTGGTAAACCCAACGTTTTCATAAAAAGATTCCATTTAAAGTTGACCGTTGGCCGTTTGTACAAAACGTCAAATTTTGTATTCCGTGAATAGCAGGTGATACCGTGATACAGAATTATTGTGCTTTTGGTACATTTTAAAAGAAATTGAAATGTGGAGAAGAAATAAGCTCTTCTTTTAGACTTATGGAAGATTTATTTTAAGCACGCTCTAGAAAGTCTATGTTGTTCAATAAAACAAAAGATGCGAAGGATATTCGATATGTAATTAAAAGGTTTGTTTATAATAGAAAGAAAATTAAATTAAAATTAAATTAATGTAATGCCCGGATTTCTATTTTTTGTTGAATTATTTATTATGGACAAAAGTCACAGAAATCCAACAAAATTGTTGAATTAATGTAAAATCCATCAAATGTTATGAAAATTATTAGTTTTTATTTAATTTTATTATTTCCGAAATGAGTTATTTATTGATTTACCTAAACTAGATGCGAGGCGAATTTGGAAGCACTATTATGTATGAATCATCATTGGGAAAACTGTTAACCCTAAAACTACAAAACAGGAAAACAGAATAATTACCGAAACCACAGGAAAACCGTCGCTGGCCCGTCACCAAATGATTTTTTTACCGAAAAAATCCATTTGGTGACTGGTTAATGACCATTTTGGAAACTTGGAAACCACATGGTGGAGCTGCCCCACAAAAAGAAACAGTGAACCGTCACAAAATGCCTTCACCCATTTCCTATGAACATTCTAATTTCAAGCCGGAACATGAGACGTTTTGCCAATTTTCCAATTTTCCTGCAAAGATGTATGTCTTTGAACCAATCTTCGAGCTTTTTTTTTGTTCCAAAGATGTCGTCCAAATCTATTAGTGAGAAGTTCCCCCTTCCTCTTTCAACGTCACCTTTTACATACAAGTGCCCAGCTTTAGCTTTCATCCAACTTGCAGTGTAAAGCGAAATAGCACGTGGTTTGTGAAACGCATGGTGAACAACTTTATTCACATGTATTATATGTAAATTGTGGAAATTTCCGGCGAACAACAAAACAAATTAGCATAGAATATTTACATATTATCTGTTTTATGTAATCTTCCGTGGACTTCAATTTCAATTAAAAATTATGAATGAAACTAGTTACAATACAAGAAGGGCTCAAAGCGATGAAAAGATGATATTTGATTTGATTTGATATTAGTCTTATATTGAATTAATAACACAAAAGACTTTCTTTTAATTATTTTGAGTTATTACAATTTTCTTTTGAAAGAAATTGTTTTTTATTAGTTTTGTAAATTGTGTTATGACTTCAGCACTTTGTCAATCATTTTTCAACTTGTACGCTAAGACTTTTGGGATCAGACTACCGTAACCAGTGAATTTTGTATGTGGAGTTGTATCATATGTTATGCAAAGTGGTTTTCACAGTCATGAGTCATGATTGCGTAATCCTGTTGGAAGAAACTTCGGATGAACCGTATGCATTTGAAACTGAAATAATCAGTGGAATATTGGTTTGACATCTAAGGCGCACCACTGGCACACTTGTGGCGCCTCCCCGCGCGCCCCATGTCGGACCCTCTTTTTGTGCGCGGCGATTGCGCGGAGTTTCACCAGTGCATGGTCATCTAAATATATTAGAATCAGAATTATGCAATTCAGCGTATAGAGCAAGTGACGTTTACATGAAAATTGTAATGCTTAGTAGGTGGAAGGTGGAAATTATGCTAATTATGCTAATTATTTACTCAATCAACCCATCCTTATTAGCTGAAACAATAATTATGAGCTTGATGTTCCGAGTTCCGGGTCACTGACAAATTTATAAACCGCTCCTCGAAAATTGTATGTAGTTACATAAAATTATATTGCATATAAAATTCTACTCACCAAATCGTTTTACTGGTTATGAAAATTTTTTTACTCGTTCCAAAGATCTGAATCAAATTTTTTAATTACTATGTATTTTATTTTGTAGCGAATGTGTTCCGGAAAATAAGTAATTATCTCAAAGGTCTATGCAATTTTTTCCATATTATGTCTATATTTTTTCTTCAAATAATTATAGACTTAGAATTTTTTCAATTAAATAACAAATTTAATTGAATGTTTCGCTCTAACAAGAAAAATTATAATTTTCATCCAGTTTTTTGAAAGAAAACTATAATTTATTTTCTGGGTTTACTGTAGTAAACGGGAGGGAATACATATCCAAAAATGGTTCAATAATATGAATTTTCAATGGGTTCACTTGTCCCAATTCTTAATTTATGAAGAGTATGATATGTAGTGTTGCTGTACAACTCGAAAAACTAGTCAATTAGATATATGCGTGTACAAGTAGGTAAACAGGTAAACTTTACATAATTTATATTAGACACTCGCTGAGCCTGGCAGGCCTATTTTTTCGCTTTTTTGTTGACTACAACAAGTCTTGAAGGAAGGGAAGCGGGCATCTTACGGTGCTTTGCTCTTATAATAATATAATAATAATTTATTGTCACATTATATATAATTTTTTTGTTCACCGTATTCGCCGTTTTTTTATTTTATTTTTTATTTCTTATAGTTTTTTTTTATTCACCGTAGTTTCAATAAAGCTAAATGATAAGCAAAGTTTCATGCTTATCTTTTGTTTGGACCTGACCCTGCCTCAAAAAAGACCGTTCAAAGTTAAAGTCCAATTCTGCTTCCCCGTTAGGCTATTGCCTTCCAATTCGGCCATAAAAAGACGACAAATTTGAGTTGGTGAGCCTAAAAGAAAACGTAAACGTGACTTATTGCGTGGCATCGCCGCGGCGTTGGGCAATCCCTTTTGAGTGAATTTGAATTCCTTCAGTTCATGCTTTTGATTTTTGCTGTCGTATCGAATGTAATGTAATAATGCATTCACATACGTTGTATGCAAATGAATATAATTATACTAAAAAATCGCACAAAATTTCACAGATATTTGTGTACACTACGTGGGGAATACATACGTTCAGCACGTGTTTCAGTGACCGGCTGTTATTCCGCTTTAAACAAGGGCAAATACCTATGACATCATCTAGAGTGAACGTTGCAAGAGCATTCTGACTGAACTTTACTTGCGTATTCATGGTGTCGTTATGTTTTATGTCATGGTTTTGGTCCTTTTTTAAGCTCTTCCTTATGTTACGCCGCCCAGTCCAGTAGTATTTTATGAGTTTATTCCGCCACGCAAAAAGTAGAAGTTCTTTGTTGCAAGGATTATATTTATCTCTAAAAACACATCTCGTTCAATTTTAAAGATAAAACCATAAAACAAAGTGAACAAACACGAGCAATGTACATAAATTGTAGTATATGGAGCAGCAAAACAATAAACATATCTAATTTTTCATAAATCTAAAATTATACAAGTTAATCCAATTGTACTCTAAATTTTATAGAAGTTTTCTTTTTGCGGCATTCTTGTGTGTGAACATCGAGTTCGCTTTATCGTTACAGTAGATTTCTTCTCTACTATTGTAAGACAATCGAATACGGATTAATTATGATTTTCAAAAAGTATTTATCGTATCTTTATTTCATGATATTCTTTTCTGTGGTAGTTAAGAGCTCTCTCGAAGAATATAAAAGCCGAGTTTTGAAACGGCTTTTGGATAACCGCATTCCCATACATCATGAGGTATGATTACAATAAAAATCGAGCTCAATTCGAGCTCACTTAGCATAAATACATATGAATGCAGTTGTCGATCATACGTTTCAGAAACTGGACATTATATCGCTTTAAAGGAGGAGGCTCACGAGAATGAAGTGCTCGAATGGTTTCCTTTTATCGAAAGATGATGGTATTAGTTCCGAAAGGCATGCTTTACAATGCAAAAGCTTTTAAAGGATCGCAGTCACTTCAATTTCGCATTTTTACTTCACTTATCAATAAATATAAAAAGATACTTAGAAAAATACCTTTCCAATACGATTTACGGAACATTTATCACAGGGAAAGAAATCCCTTGTGTTGAGTTCTGATTTTTGACAAAATGGGGTGTTTTCTAAATCGCAACGGGACTTGGCCGGCTGCCAATGATGACAAAACAAAGAAAAACCGGGGAAGAGGGAAAGTGTTTGCTCTACTGTCTCAGTTGTCGTTGTCATACTGTACGTAATTAGAACGCAACCGAGGGGATTTCTTTCCCTGGGTTAATTTTTCAGTAAATTGACACCGGAATGGTATTTTTCTAGGTGCTTTTTCATAATCCTAGGTAAGTATTTCGCTTTGTTTTCAAATAATCAAACTTTTGAACCGTCTTCTGTTTGAGATTATGAAATGTGGTGTTCAAGTTGTATTTGGAAATCACATCCCAAGTATATTCTGAGAAATTTGCGTTTTTTTTCTTGAGACAGTTTCGTGTGATCGGTTTTCATTGGAATGTTCATGAGACTTCTCCACTTTCTACAAAAGCAAATTCATGACAACATTTTACCGTGATATATATGCCAGAGGGCTATCGCCGTACTCACGAAAACTGGGCATGTTTATATGAAACGTCTGATCGTATCTTACAAAGAGCATGTATCAGTCACGATTCCGCTTATTTTGAAGAATTGCGAAAAGTTGGCCTACTTATGCAAAGGCCCGAAGCGTAGAAAACGAAATGGCGGAGCTATTTGGCGTGCTCAAGAGTGAGCTTCGACATCTTTTTGTGCCCTTTAGGTATTGTAATTTGTTTGACGGAACTCCGTTGTGATCATCCAAAATTTCAAACAAATTACAAATATATATTATTCCAAATTCATCAATTTTATTTTGTTCAATTTCTTCCCTTCATATATTTGCGGAAAACAAATTCCCCTTGTTTTCGTTCTAATTTTCCCACATTTTTTGCGAAATTAAATTCCCAGTGGCAATAATAGAAACGAGGGAAATTTATGTTTTCAGTCATCTTTTATTATTTGCCACCTCTGTTTGAATGTCTAAGTGTTGATGTCAGCATTGGGTATCACTCTATCCCTTTTGGATCGTTTTTTTTTTTGATCGGACAGCTGAATTTTTGATAAGACTTGCAATTAGTACTTAAAATAGACCTTTCTGCAAAAGCGAGCCTAGATGTAGTTACAGTAGGCGCTGTTATGATGTGTCTGAAATTCTGAAAGCACTTACCGTCGTAAAGTGTATGTTCCCATTATCCCTTACTTATCGTGATACATTGTAAGAAATAGTCATAATAATACGAATAATTGTAATTGCTTGCAAAAACAATTATGGTAAGAAAAAAAATGCTATTTTGATTAAAAACTTTCTCATCAAAAAGTTTAACACAACGGGGATCGAAACATTAACCTCCGTATCCTTGGTGCTAAAAGTTTACTCATAACTCCTTACAGGAAAATGTTCAGAAATTTTGCTCAACGGATTCTGAATCAGCACTAAAAACTATGTCCGAACATGTATTTAAAAACACAATTTGCGACCGCGACTCACTGGCACTTGTGGTGAAAGTTGAAATATATACGGTTACTTTTATTGAAAAGCAAACTAAACGAATTTGCGATTGTTATACAGACGTGAATGTTTAACTATCAGTAGTTATGTTTTACGCTAGGTTGCTGCTTTGTTTCTAATTATAGAAGTTAAAGCGTTTTAGGATGACCCTATCCCTTTAAAATCCGTACCTTTTGTCATATTCAATAGAGTTTATAGAAACGCATTTCATTGCTATCTACGCACGCATTTCATTGCTATTTGCGTATTGTCTTTTGCCCTAAATCAGATCGTGATTAATTTAGTAATCCTTTGACATTTCGTTTTTAATGTTATTTTTTATACACAAAATATATTTTTCCTTGACCTTTGCGAACATGTGCGATTTAGGCATTAATGCAACCTAAATCCGCACCGCAATGAGAAAAAATGATGTTATATTAGAAGTTCGAAGAAAAAGGGTGGTCAGATAGGTACTTTATCCAAAAAACAATAGAGTATGGTCTCCTAAATTGGGGATAATGTCATGTATCATCTTTTAGTTTTACTATATAACCTTTTTGATAGGATTACGTGACTTTTTAGCCGATTTTTAGCGAATTAGTCGGAGATCAGCTGATTTTTTATATTTATATCAAAAAATTCTGATATTGAGAGGATTTGCAATGGGCGGTTTGTGAACTCAAGTTACTCACAATTTACATTTATTCGAAAGATTTTCTTAAATGAAACGCCCCACTTCTATTGCACATTTTGAAAAATATTTTGGCTTTAACTGCCCTCTGTTTTCTTTATCAAATTTCAGTTTGTAAGTTACAAATCTTCTGTTGAGTACTTATTGATTTTGGCGGGTGGCGCAGTGGCAAGCGCCTTGCTCACCCCACCGGTCACTGGTTCGAATCCGGAACCCCTCAATCCACGAAATGTGAAAATTGGTAGCTGGGTCAAACTGGCGTAGATAAAGCGGCTTCCCGGGACAATTGGCTTCCGGGAAGTTGAATGGGCAGTATGTGGCTTCAGAAATGAACAGGAACCCGGTGCACCGTTTCTGCGGATTCAGATATAACCTCAGCGTTATCTCTTTTTTTCTTCACGAATCTTTTTGTAGAATAATTATTGATTTGTTTTCTTATGATGAGCAATGGGTCACCCTCAAGTTACCTTTACCTTTGTCGTTGCCAACTCTAGTTGATAACAATTTGGCCAAGTATTATGTACAGTAAGCCTGCAGCGAAACCAGAGTACTCTCCGGGCTAACCTATTGTTTTTTTCGGCTTGATATAACTTCCATTACAACTCTTTCATATGTGAACTCTGTATCTAACATCAAGTTATTACAGTAATAAGTAAAACCCTGGAAATGAAGAGAAAGTATCACAACTTGCGCTGTGCAAATACTGAATAGTTCCGATAATGCAATTTACAAAAAAAGTCCAAGACACGCAGAAGATAACATGGATGGCTTCAGTTTGTTGTCTGTGTTAATTTCGTTATCCTTTCTGTGTTTATTTCGTGACTTTCTGTGTTTATTTCGTCAAATTTCTAAGTAATATTTTTGTAAAATTGCAAAACTGCAATATTTAAAATGTTACTCAATCAGTCTTTTTGAACATAATATTATATATCAGTGCGAACGAGCATTGTATGTTATGTGATGGAAACCTTCCAAGCGATTATAAGCTTTAGAACTGAAAGGTCAGGCTCATGATAAACTGATTACTTCAAGTTTTCCTAGTCTCATAATTCATGATGAACTCGTGCGTGGCGATATATACAAAAGCCAATGCTTCTTTTGACGCTTGAAGCGATATAACGGCAGGGTTCTTAGACGTATTTCGGACAACTGCATTCCCATATGTTGCATGCAAATTAATATATTATCAAACTAATAATCGCGCAGTAGTCGCGCAGTAATTTGCACACACTAGATTGGAATGCAGCATACACTGCATTGGAATGTAGCTTTAAACTTTCAAAGTTTGGATGTTTCGGTGAACTCTTAGAATTCGTTGTAGTAGTAATTGTCGTGAGATTTTGCATTTTTATTTTAAATGTGCAAAATTGTATTCGTGCAAAGGAACACTGTGCTTTCCAAAAAAGGGCAAGCTTATGGTTAGCTCTACTCTGTTAGCTTCTCTTTTCTTTCGTTCGTACCGGAGAGTATAGGGAGAGGGAGAGTAAAGGAGGAGGGAGGGGAGGAGAGAGAGCTGGCGAGCGGTGAAAAAAAGGGAGAGAGGAGGAGGGAGGGGAGGAGAGGGAGAGGGAGAGGGAGAGGGGGAGGGAGAGGAGGGGAGAGGGAGAGGTAGAGGGCTCGGAGAGAGATGGAAGGGTAGAGGAGAGGGGAAGAGAGGAGAGGGAGAGGAGAGGGAGAGGGAGAGGGAGAGGGAGAGGGAGAGGGAGAAAAAAAAAAAAAAAAAGAGAGGAGAGGGAGAGGGAGAGGAGAGGGAGAGGGCCTTCTCAGAGTTCTTTACTTTCTCTTTCTTCCCTTTCTCTTCTCTTTCTCTTTTTCTCTTTCTCTTTTCGCTTCTCTTTGAGAGGGAGAGGGGAGAGGGAGAGGGAGAGGGAGAGGGAGAGGGAGTTCTCTTTTCTTTCTCGTTCTCCGGGAGAGGGGATCTCTAGGGGAGGGATCTTCTCTTTCTCTTTCTCTTCTCCTTCCTCTTTCTCTTTTCTCTTTCTCTTCTCTTTCTCTTTCTCTTTCTCTTTCTCTTTCTCTTGATCTTTTCTTCTCTTCTCTTCCTTGGGAGAGAGGGAGAGGGATCTTTCTCTTTCTCTTTCCTGGGAGAGGGAGGCGGGGAGGGAAGGGAGAGGGAGAGGGAGGGGGAGCTCTCCTTTCTCTTCTCTTTGTCTGTTTATTATTTTGCATCTTATCCATAAGATTAAGGGCGCTTGGATTAATTTTTACGCACGAAACTAATCGTATTACCGGATAAACGAACGCCCAAAGGGATACGCCCTGCGGCCCTCCTATGACCGCACCCTTTAGTATACTGTAACTAGCGCGCGCGATAACAATATCGGATTACCGGCAATTCACGGTTAAGTATTTGCGATTAAATTAAATTTTTTAGACTTTTTTCGCAGCCCTACGTTGAATGGAGTTTTGTGAGCCTATAGCACATGACACCAAAATCCAATATCATATTTTGTTTACAACTTTGCAGGATTAACTATTAAAAATCTACAATCAAACATAATAGCTGCATCCCCGAATGTACACAAATTAAAGTATTAGGTTTGTTTGTTGAAGGATTAGGTGCTGTTTCAATTGAGTTTGTGCATATTTTATAGGCTTAATGAAATTTTTTCAGCACTTTTCTGTAACGTTAGTTTGCAAAATAAGAAAAAGATTTGTTTACGCGTTTTCCTGATTATGTTCTCGTGATAGCACTTAGCATAGAAAGAAGAAAAAGTGCTTGCTTACAAGTTAATAAGGATGTATAAAGCTGGATTTGGCGGGTCAAGGCCGGTACGCGGTGCTTCTACAGCAATCAAAAATTAAAATTTCAGTGGATACTTGTTTGCTCATAGAACTTCTCCAGCTCATTTTCAACTTTACAATTTCATTCAAATTTCAAACATGCTATACATAACATACAGTGCTGTCCAAAATTATACGGTCACCCCCGTAACTTACGTTTCCACTAATTTTTGGGAATAATTCACATTACCACTAAATTATTTCGGAAATTATTAGTCATCCATAATTTAGTTTCCAAAGGCGAAATGTACTGTACATTTCCAATAGCTAATTTCAGCAAACATTGTCATTCAATCGTCTAATTTGCAAATCTAAACAATTTTGCAAGCGACAAATAAAATTAAAATAAAATTCTTAAATGCCTTCATAGTCATGCAAAGTATACAGTTCCGACAGTCTCTCAGCTCTGAGCCCGCGCAAAAAAAGTTATCCTTCTTTCCTATGAGGAAACAACAGAGTTATGTAACCAGTCTGCATAAATTGCCTAACATCCTCGAGAAATTGCGCAATTGTCTAATTACTTAAATTACTGACGTTTAGTATGCATACCGGACATCAATTAGTAGCAATTTAGGCGATCATTAGAATGTTTATTTACAGACATAATTATTGTATATACTACGGAGAAAACATCTTAACTCTAGACGTCGACTACACTTTGACGTGATCATCACCAAATCCGTGGTTTTTACGGTGTAAATAAATATGGATTATACAATTTGGTATAAATGTATAAACATTGGTCACTCCCATTACTTCTACCACTCTGAAAATTTCACAGACGATCCTTGACACATTTGCTTCGTCGTTTCTGTTTCAGTCTACGTTATCATTCTATTATATTGTTTCTTTCTGAGTACAACAACAAACATTTAAAGGGAATATGTATGCCCTTTTTGAAGTTAAGCCGTATTAATAGAATGTGTGTTCCTCATTAAGGAAACAACAACAAAAATTGTTAAAAGTTTCCCATTTAAAAGAAAATGATTTTCAAAGTTCGCCTTTTCCATAGTAAACGCGTTTACTGCCACCCTGGCTTACACGGCAGTTTCAATGGAGCAAATTTCAACCTATGTATGCAGATATCGGCATATAGCATGGAACAACGACATATTTGCATACAAGTCAGAATATTCGAATTACATATTCAGTCGCTACTCAAATTCATGTCGGTATGGAAACTCCAGTTCGCAGTTGTTGGCGCATTTGAGTGCCTACAGATTCCTTAATGTTTTCAGATTGCCATAATCGTGTGCGACAAGTGCTAATATTCTCATATGCAAGTCTGAGGCGTGTGTGACCATATTGTATGATGATCTCTTGCCCTAACGATGCACCATTATTTGATTTTAACAATACTGCTACGATTGAATTTTTCGCACAGTTGAAGGCTTTTAAAGGGTAAGGAACATAACTGGAAATTGAAGTTTGTGTTACTATGACTAGGGAATACGTATGTTTTAGAGGTGAAAACAAGTTATTGTCTATCTCGATAATCAGAAGACGCTTCTACAGGACACAAACATAAAGAACTAGGGCTCTAGAATTGGTTTGTTCTTAATAGAAGCAATTTTGATACCGAATGCCATCCAGTGCTGGAAGTGAACTCTTTATAAACAGGCTTCAAATCACATACCATACACCTTTAAAAATTTATTCATTTCTTTATAGGTTCTACGCTCCAATTCACGGTATCGTATGCGTAGCGCTATGTGTATTCGGGATTTTGACTAATCTGGTCCATGTTGCAGTATTATCCAGGTAAAATATTAGATCTGTATCGATTTATTGACCGATACCGATTTATTGATTGACACAACTGGCCAACTCGTATATTAACGCTTCAATTGGTTAGAAAGAACCTCGAATGTGGGACTTTCTTGATTTGCAAGCGTACCTGGTTGATCCTGCCGGTGGTGATAAGCTTTAGTGAATGTGCCACCTTGCTTGCTCTTCTGGACTAGTTGTCAGCGAATTGATGGCTGCTCGAGTCCTCTCAGCGCTATCCATTTCCACGTTGTCACAACCAGGATTTGATCCCTGGTGGGTCTCCTATCGGTCTAGCACTCGCAGACTACGCCATATTACTCCTTATTTCAGACCGTCGATGCGATCCTCAGCCGTGAATTGCCTTCTGACTGCAGTTGCCGTTTGCGACGTAGGCACTATGGGAACGTACCTCGTCTACATTGTTCACTTTGTTCTCAGACGTCGCACAACTTGGTAAATACATTAAAGCGTAATACCGGCGGTTTTGAAGCACATCGAGTACATCAGCATTCGTATGCAGCTTATGCAAATGAACATAACTTCGAATAAACAATCGAACTATCGACGAAATTAGCATAAATACGTAAGAATTCAGTTGTCCACGATGCGTTTCAAAAACCGGCCGGTATTTGGCTTTTAGATTAATGAGGGATCGTAGTTGTTTTTGTAAGCATTTGTGTCTGATGAAATGCACTTTATAGGAAACAAATATATTATGAATATCATGCTAGATCACTACACAATAATATCAAAATGTTCCGCTTTAGTCACCTTATTGCTTTGGCCATCTTATAACTTTGGTCACCTTAAAGCGTATATCTTATAGCTTTAGTCACCTTGTTGTAGTTTTTCAAATATGTAGTGTGCTACGAGGATCATTATTGATGGTTACTTTTTACGAAAAATATATCACGAAATGCTAGATCATTACACAATATTATCAAAATGTTCCGCTGTAGTCACCTTATAGGCTTAGTCACCTTATTGTAATTTTTCAATTATGTACTACGTGTGCTACGAGGATCATTTTATCATTACACAATAATATCAAAATGTTCCGCTTTAGTCGCCTTATAGCTATAGCTTTAGTCACCTTATTGTAATTTTTCAATTATGCAGTGCGCTACGGTGTCGGCTACACTGTAATTGCTTTCCGAGACCATTTCATGATTAATGATTACTTGCTTTCCCTGCACTTTGCAAAACTGTTCTTTTAATATTTTGCATTTACATTTCGCGGAACACAATTGCATCAATGTCATCAACTTCGTATGCAAACTATAGAATTAGTTCTCAGTATTTGTTTCTTTAATCCAGGGGAGCGTTATTGTATTAGGCGCCACGAATTGCCACACCCACACGCGCGATTAACCAAATTTTACAGAAAAATGGCAAAGCCAATATATGTAAACAAGATTATAACGTAATTTATTTAGTAGGATTCGAAAGAGTTATATATAATATTATATATATATAATATAATATATATATATATATATATATGTCTTATAATATAAGCTTATATATATATATAATATATATATATATTATAGGAGAATCTGAGGCCATTACGAATAAAAAATTAGGAAGGAAGAAAAAAGAAAAGAAAAAGAAGACCGTTAGGGAAGAAAAATTTAATAAATAAATAAATCTCTACTGGAGATCTATATAACTCTTATATCTTGAGTAACAAAAATGACTGCCTCTGTAACATTGACATCATTTTCACAGCACATACTTTTATATTTGTTGGCACAAATACATTCACCAGAAATAAACGAGACGCAACTTTTCACAACGCGAGAATGCTCATGGCACGAGATCATCAATGAATAGTTTTAATATAAAAAAACATAGTCAATTTTTATTTACTTATTTTAGCACTCCAACGTTTACGCATGGATGGATGCAATTTTTGCTGTGGCACGTTGTGCTCAGCATCACACTTCATACCACATCACTATGGCTTGCCGTGGCCATGGCGTTCGTGCGGCGAATGACCCTGCGCGTGGCGCGACTAAACAGGTTTGTCTTAAAGCGGGTCGACACATGGTTTTGGCAGATTGAATGTTTTTTTGTGTAATGGACTCGAACAGGGCCATCTTTCGACGTTTCTCATGAATTTTATGTGTACCTAATAAATATTTATAATTAGAATAAAAATCTAGCTCAATTCGAGCTCAATTAAGCATAAATACTTTGGAATGCCGTTGTCCATCATAGGTGTCAAAAAGCGGCTCTTATACAGCTTTCAATTAATTCACACATGCTTTCTTGAAATGTCACTAAAAATGAAAATTTGCATTCGATTTCAGCAAATGGCAACGTCCAGCTATCGCGTGGAAGGTCGCTTTACTCGTCTACGTGACGGTGTTTGTGCTCTGCGTGCCAAACATGCTTGTTCATGATATTGCTGGTTCGTAATTACAGCAATTAATGAGATTTATGCCAAAAAAAAACGCAATTAGAACCTACTAATATTGAACGTTATTCAGAACTGCAGGGTATTTTACTCTAATGTACGTAGTATTAATTTCATTGAGTAATTGTTTTCCAACAATCATACTGAGTGTGCCGTTGTCGTTAAGTTAACATAATAAGTTATATTTAATGAACTTAAAGAATATGACAATTTATTCAAATTAAATTAAGTTCTCCTTCAGAATACACCGCAGATGTATGGAGACCACCCGCGCAATGTGCGGATCAATACGTGGCCAATTTTACGGCGAAGATCTACACATTTTCGGTGAGTATGCGACCAAATTTATATTGCGCTACACTACACAATGTTCTCCTTATCTTAGGAATCATACTACAACCTGAAGAAGTACACCGAGGCGTCTCTAGGCGAAAACCCACGGATGAAACATACACAGTACTGCCAGAACAAATATCATGGGAAACCAAAAACCCCGATTTCGCGCCGACCAAATCCCTCTAAGAATTGGACCGTGTTCGGGACGAAATTGGGGTTTCCACTACCCTGTGATGCTTGTTAGCAAAACAGACATGTTTCCATCGGTCACCAATAAAACATTTCAGATTTCGAAAGCCGCCACAGTGGACAATTGTCGAATATTCAAAGCAAATATTTGGATGATAGGCATTGTTTTCAAGGTAAAGGAGAAGAATTTTGAGCTAAACTCATAATTCCATAATTCCATCCCTTTCGGCTAAAAAAGTCTCAAAGAAAGCTAGTAACTAGCCAAAGGTCGGAAGTAAATTAAATAAAAATAATTGTAAGGACCAATACGATATGTTTATTTTTCTTAGTTGTTTGCACTAAAGATTTACATAATCGTTTAGGTGATTCCTTGTATTCTCCTGTTTTTCTTCTCCATCGGTTTGATGATGAAATTGCGCGATGCGGAAAGAAATAGACGGAAATTGACTGGATGTTCGTCGAATTCAAGTTGCGGACAAAGCAAACAGTTAGTTTTTAGTTGAACAATATTTACTGAAAAATAATTGAGACACAATGAGCTAGACGAAGGAGCGGAGCGATGCTCGCGCCGCAGCCGCACAAAATTTTTTGGTGCGGACCGGGGAAGCACTCTCCGGTCGGGCGCGCAGGAGTATAAATTGTAAATCGCATCTGGCGAACTCTCGAAGGGCTCCACTGCCGCGCTGTGGCCTAATTTTGTGCGGCGATTGTGCGAGTCTTCACAGTGGGGCCTAAATTTGCTCGGAAGAAAAATAACTAAATCTAAATGCGGAAGGTGAAATAAACAATAAACATTAGTACTTTCAGATCGGCGAAAACGGATCGCACAACTTTGATGCTCATCGTCATCCTCATTGTGTTTTTGATCACGGAGCTGCCACAGGGTTGGTACTTTCTCCTCTCCTCTCTCTCTCTCTCTCTCTCTTCCTCATCTTAGATTGCACAGTTCTCGTTCTTTACCTTCCCCGAATCTCTTTCGTTCTCGTCTCACTCCATCCGAAAGTTCTCTGTCATTCCCTATCTATGACCTTTTTCTCTACCGTTTTCTATTTTCCTTTTATGAACATCATTTATAAAGTTGCCCTGAATCTTTATAAAACAATGCATTTCAGGTATAATCTCGATTCTCTGCGCAATCTACACAGCCGATGTGCATAGTTTCCTCTACTACTATTTGGGCGATGTGCTCGATTTATTGTCGTTGTTAAACTCCTCCGTCAACTTTGTGCTCTACTGCATAATGTCGTCAAGGTTCGTTTTTTATTTATTTTTATTTTAAAAACCGGAAGGCGTAGATATAATCAGATTGAATACTTTAGAACTCAGATTCTAAACCTCACCTTCCAGATACCGTAAGACGTTCTGGACGGTCGTGTTACCTGCGTCGTGGTACAAGCAAATGATCTCACGGGCAGCCAGCAATACATATCACTATTCACTGGCGAGCCGGAAACAGTCTCGGCGACAAAGTGGCAAGGCTTCCGACAAATCAATGTAGGGAATTCAAAGTCTTACTTTAAACAATTACGCTTAATTGCTTAGAGTTTAGTTATAATATTCTCAAGTTATTCATTGAGATATGTGGGTTTCAGAACGGCCAATCACTGTTTCCTCCGCAACCGAAGTAGTTGCCAGTGTATTAAACCCGTATTGGACCTACTTTAGGAAGTTTACATATGATACGCAGTTCCTATGTATCCTATGCAAAATGTGTACCCGAAGCTTGCCGGACGGGCACACACTTTGCATAGGATACATGGGAAATGCGTATCATATGCAAATTTCCCAAAGTAGGTACAATACGGCTTTAATGTACTAACGTGACAAGTTACCCACTCCTTACAACTACCTCCACTGTGCTTTTAGGTTTTCTTTATAAATTTCTTCTATTTCAGGAAACCTCGCGATTACAGTCTCCTGCCGGCTACTGAAGTCCATTCGCCTTCTGCAGAAAGTCGTCGCTCTGATACTTCTGATTCTTCCGCACGTGTAGATCATTTATGATTTACGATTTTGAAAATTGGTCCAATATTTGTACCAAGTACTGTACTTGTGAGCAATTTATAACTGCCAACACAACAGTTTGGCGGCGACCAAAAGTTTTATCCCGGATTAGACCTGGTAATTAGAATATGGGTGCTAGGGATAATTTATTTAAAATGTATGATAATAAGTATTTTTGGTCCGAAAGTTATGTGTTATTTGTAATGTAAAAGATTTTGAATAGAGCCGAGATTTTTAATGACTATCAACTGGATCACGTCGTTCATTCATTCCTCTTCTTTTTAAATGTTTTTTATATTTATATCATGCATAATTTAACATGCATAATTCATATTATTGGAATTGGGTACGCGCGATACTGGTATATTTGAAATTTTGAAATCATACTGTGTTTTCCTGATTTTTTTATTTTGTTTTGGTAAAAACACTGAATTTTTCGAGCGTAAAAAGTTCCTATATTATTACAAAGTCACACATTAATAAGCTTTCTGACTATCTTGTTCTTAAAAAGGCACAGTATTTTGCTTTGTTAAGATTTTGCTTTGTGTGTGTGTGTAAATAAAGAGTTCTTTAATAAATAGTGTCTGTGTAACTTAACGTCACCTTCCTCTCTGATCTCTACGCAACAGAAGCACAAAGGTTTTTTTTGTACATTTTATATACATGACAAAGTAAAAGCGTTAAGAACTATGGTCTTCAAAAATTACTTGAAACGGTGATAGAAAATAAAAATCAAGTCTGGTTAGCGTAGTTCAATAGAGTTAGTGCTGGTAGCGAGAATAAAACCAAGTTCGGAAGCTAACTTGCTTAATTTAGAGCGATATAAAGACTGGATTTTGAAACTCACGTTGGGTAACTGCATTCCCATATCGCCCATATGAACATAATTAAGACTAAGAACCGTTCAGCATCGCGGCAGTCATTTTATGCACTATGTGGGAATACATCGTCCAGAAAACGTTTCAAAAACCGAGTGTTATATCGTTTTGACGCAGTACTCAATAGTAACCCTTTGTGGTGTTAATTTGATAACGTTAAATTCTAGAAAAAGAAGGGATGTGAGTGTAAAGCGATATAACAGCCATTTTTTGAAACGTAACTCACACCCTGTATTCCCATCTAATCTAGTGTTACAGCTGCGCGATACTGTGCGATTTCTCACTATAATTATATGCACTTGCTTAAAACGTGGTTACCAGCATACGCTTCAAAAATGGCCGTTGTATCGCTTTAACAAAATATGTCTAAATGTATGTAGAAAACGAAAATGTGTAAGTAATAACTGATTAAAGACGAATATAAGTAATAATTACGAAGAAAAGAGGGAAACAATTCGAAGCTCTAAAACAGCTGGGCTTATATATACAATTTGAAAGATGAAGCAACAATGTAGAATGAATTTCTGGTCGCTAAAGTAAGCCTATGACAGTATGAAAGTAGAAAAGATTACCTTTAGTTAGGAACATATTTACACAAAGCATTTCACAGATAAGTTCAAAAAGTTCTAACAAAGATTTATACAAGCAATAAATATTCAGCCGATTACACATATTTTTTTAAACCATGCGAAGGTTATAAGAAGAGTTTGCCGTGGGAATTACGTTAATTTTTTTTTTTTTGCATTTTTGCATTTTTGTTTATAATTATAGTTATTGAATGTTAGAGCACGATAAAGGCTAAGGCTAAGGGCGATTTACCAAGGTCCTAATTCGTCCTCGTCACTCATAATTATTCAAATAAAAATTAGGTCACCAAAACAAATTCAATTATCGATTAGCTACAGTACCCCTTAGAACCAAAGGCGGTACTGTGGGGTCTCAAGGGGATCAGAGCAATTGGCCTCAAAAGTGAACATTCCAGAACACCAGGAGACAACTGCCGACTCGATATTTCCGTTGACACGTCGCCGGAGGACATAGGAATCACGAATTCTAGCTCGCTCCTGAAAGAATTATTAATATATTGAAAGAATTATTATATTATGATTATTATTTCTTCAGTTGATAGTTGATAAGATGCCGTTTACGAATTTTAATGCGTTTTAATGCGTTCCCGAAAGTACTGATAAACTATCGTCATAAGTTATTAGTTGATTCAGCGCTGGTTCAGAATATAGGAATTTACTTGCTCGCAGAGTTCCACACTATATGATAAAGAAAGGATCCGTTAGGATTTTCCTCTTTAGGTTTATTTCCGTTAGTTTTATTCTGATTTCGACATCGCGGTGCGAAACTATGTCTGGCTATATCTAGTTGCATACTACGTTTTTTTGCAAGTTTATGTCTCCCACCTCATGTTCGATGTCCATGAGCACGTCGTCCTTCTTGAAGTTACCGTTGTCAATTGCGATGTTAACAACCACTCGTTGACGTGCACCACCGCGGGCACCGCTCAACCATTGCTGAAACGATACTAATTAGATGCTACGTTTCAACTAGTATTGATTCAAGCACTTTGAACACATACTAATCTGATTCTACTGGACTCAGACGAGATCGATCACCTTATGAAATAAAGTTGTCTGCTTGTTTATTTACATGTTTATTTGTATGATCGATATAGATGTGGTGATATCAATACGATACTAACGTTCAAATAATGCTGCACTTATAAAACCAAACAAGTGTGGATAGTGAAACAATAGATGGTTGATGCACGCAAAAAGCACAAATAATTGTACCTACTGTAACAGCACTTGATTTACGTACCTTAATAAAAGCGTTCGCTCCAATTGCAGTCATTTTTGAGCCGCGCAGTCGCAGAGATTCCGCAGAGAGACCGCAGATAGCCTCGTCATCAGTTGCACTTTTATTCTCGTCCTAAATATGTTTTGTAACTTAACGGAAGTAAAGATATTGGAAACAAATATACTGTACCATTATGTGCACTAATAGGTATCACGACTAGGTGAACAAACCTTCGTACAAGCATTACATATGTTAACTAATTGTCTAATGTTGTACGCAAACTTGGATCGCCATCGCTACGAAATCCATAGTACGTCAATGAATTGCTGACCTCAACTGCAGGTCGTGTTTGTTGCGGCGAGAAGTGACCTAGGTGCACTTCCACAGTTTTCGCACCGGAAACTGCGCGCGACGCCAGAACGGCTGACGGGAGGACCGATGCATGTGCAGCGGTTAGCTGAAATTACGTTCATTACACATATTCGTAAATTCACACATGACAAGAATGAAAATCACTCTAAATTTTGGGATGTTATATGTTTATTAGTAGACTGTTGGAATGTTGGAAATGTGAAGAACGACTGACGGTGACCAAACGAAAACTTTAAGTACAAAGCTCATAACTGTCCGAATAACAAAAACTCTTTACTACTGCGTTTTAAAAACATGAAAAGTTCGTCTATACCTTGAAAGTCCTGGCTGGCTTTAATTTGTTGAGGGTTTCGGCCAACTCGATGGGTACGATGTCTCCGCTGAATGTACACGATATCTGTTCAACTGAGGTTCTGTTTAGATGAAAGAGCTCTCCGAGATGATTGAGGTCGTCGACGGTGGGGTCGGTCTGGAAAAGATGGCCAAGTTAACTTCAAACCAATTCAGAATAGAAACCTAAACCTAAAGTACATCGATATCATTAGAAAAACCAACTGTAAACTTTTCTATGGTGAGCCCAACAAGAAAAATATTATCTCGAAAATTTTCTTATAGTTTTCTCCATTTTCGAGTGCATAATAGCTCGCCAACTGAAAGTACATAGCAGGCTGAGCACCACTTGCGCCCCCGCGGCTTGTTGGTGCCCAACGTATGTCATCTCAGTATGCCAAAGACAGTAGCATGGGATCGTCATCTCTGATCTAGCTAAATAATTACCATACTTCATTAGAAAAACAAACTAACCATGTTCAATTCTCGCAAGTCCACCTTTTTGAAGATTTCCGTTAGAAGATAGTGCAGACTTGAGTCGACTTCGCGCACGTATTTGATCTCCTAAGAAGGAAGTAAATAATTTTGGTTTGCATTAATAAAGTTATGGTGCTCTCATAATAGATGCTGGCTCTCAAGCTGAGGTACCTATGCTGGCCAGGTTCAATTGAACATTCACAATAACACTACTTACAATTAGCAATGTTTGAGTCTCTTTACAAATGGTTGCTCTCTGTATTTCGTGAATACTGCAGCAAAAATCCAATTATGAATTTAAAAATTTCAACTTAGTCAAGAGGCCAAAAAGCAGCACGCCTTTTCCTAACCGCTGTGCCACGCCACGTACATCTGTAAACTATCGATTAGTTGTGATTTGTGATTCTCACTGCACGGTAATCAATATCGAGCGCCAGCTGGTTGAGATCCTTGCCCTCGAAGGAGTGCTCAGTCTTGTAGAGGTTGTGAGTCCGAGGGATGAACTGCTTGAGCACGACTCCGTAGAACTTCTGACTGCAGTGCTGTTTCAGGTTGAAACTCAGTTGAACCTCCTGAAAATGTATGTCTTTTTGGTTCGGGCAGCGAAAGAATGAGGCAATTAGAACATTAGTAAACTCCACAAGCAGTTGGCTGAAGACGAAGAAGAACGTATTGTATAAAAGACGGAAACAAACGTTATATGTAAATATGGATGCAGGCGTATGGCCAGGTTCAACGTCGAATTGTTTTATATTTGCGCAACATATAACATAGTAACCAAAACATGCTGACAGTGAATTTTATCTTTAGAAAAATGTCGCTGAGCCGCTAACATAAACGCTAGCGGCTGTTAGCAACAGCTGTTTTTACATACGTTTATTTAGTATTTTATCTTGGCGATCCTTCTTTCTTATTATTTTCAGGGACTCGTAAAAACGGGATGCAGTTATGATGACATTAAAAAAATTAAAACAAGGGATGTGAATTCAACATAGCAGACTTTTTTAACTTAGATGGTACACTTTTGAATAGAGACTTGTAAAACTTTTAAACGATTCGGTTAGGGTTAATAAATCAAACTGCATTTGCATTGAGCTTGGGAGGTTGTTACGGTTTTGTTAAGACGGAGAAAATAAATTAGCTTGCAAAGGAGTGCGGTTTCAGTTTCATAGAAGACGACATCCGGTGTAATTCTTGCCAATGAAACGGCGCAGACTTAAAGCGGTATAACAACCGGTGTTTGAAAAGTTGGACAACTCCATTCCCCATGTTGTATGCAAATGAATATAATTAAACTAAAAATAACGCAGTATTGCGCAGTTATTTGCATAATCTACATGGGAGTACAGTACAGAGCCTAGCATCCAATCCAAAAACTGGATGTTACATCGCTTGAAGGCTGAGCCTGACCAATAGTCTGAGCCTAAGCCTAAGCCTAAGCCTAAGCCTAATGCTTATAAATATTGACTAAATTACACCGGAGCTGCCCTTTTTTCACGCGTATTGCACTCAATTCGCACTCACAAACCTCCCTTTGCCTGGACGGAATACGTATAGTTTTCAGTTCCAAACCCTCGTAATATTGGAATGTCTGTAAGAAACTACTCCAAACACGCATTTCTCTCTCTCTCTCTCTCTCCATCTCTCTCTCTTTCTATCTCTCTATCTCCTCGCTCTCTCTCTCTCACTCTCTCTCTCTCTCTCTCTCTCCCTCTCTTCTGTGTTCTTCTCTCTCCTTCTCTCGCTTCTCACAGTTTCTCATCTCTGACTCCCACATTCTTTCTCTGTCTCGTCCGCTATCTCTCAGTTTTGCATGATGTTGTACTGAATATCATGATCTTTGCTTTAAACTGACCTTTGCTAATAGGGTTCTGTTCCTAATGTTGTTAAAATATAAAGTAAAAGAACGTAAAAGATTCTAACCGTTTCCTCTGTGCATGACTTGCGATTAATTGTGACTGAAATCCGCTTTTTCGGGAAATATTTGCGTCGGGCGGTAACGTACTGACTCCATACGGAGTTCACCTAAATTGATTGGTAAAATCCTTTTGAAAGTGTCGAAAACGCATTCAGTATGAGAATTTCTGTTTTCGTTCACGAACATTTCATTATAGGCATTGTTACATTTGGACGGGATGGGGAGGAAATGAACCACGTTATAACAAACTTGTGAAACGTATTCGTACTCGTCGCCAACCGCGCAGCGCACCAAAAAGAAGGGGCGAAGGCAGCTGGGTGCGCGGCGCGCTGTGCACCCGCCAACGTAGTGGGGGTGCGCTGCGCACCCGCGACTGTAGAAGTAACTCACCTTCGATAGGGCCATAATGTCGCTCGCTTCCAAATTACGACAAATCTCCCAGCATATTGGGTCTGGTGGACAATCCATTTCTTTTTTTTATCTGAAAAGCTTCTCTTAAATTCAAAGAAAAATAGAAACTGTCAGACATAAACTTGCAGCTAAAATTCTTATTTTCACAAAAAAAACGTACAAACAGGCAAAAAAAAAAATGGAGAAAAAAATGGAGAAATTCAGCGCAAATTCGTACATACTTGGCAATAAGGTATTATTCATACTGTTAGACGTAGAGGGCTCAAATTTGCCGCGAAAACCAATTTTCACAAAATGACCGCTTAGATTTAAGGTCAAAAACAAACAACTCGTGATTATTCTCTGTGTAGATATGGAATTGAGAGAGATATTTTCGCTGAGAGGAAAGATAGAAGCACAGAACTAGAGAGAGTGAGACAGAGAGAGAGAGATACAGGTAACAAGAGAGATCGAGTATAGAGTCCCAGGAAAGAGACATACGTAGCGAGACAGGGAGAGAGACCTAGGAAAGAGATACAGAGAGAAAGAGAGGGACTAAGAGAGAGAGAGAGAGAGATAGAGAGAAAGAGTTGAACGGCTAAAACGAATCAGAAAATTTATCAAATTTAGCGTTATCACTTTACAACCGAGCGGACACCCTGGAGAAAAATTGTGCCTTTCCGGTACATATGTGTTCGCTTTAGTATACAGTGGTAAGTGGGAAACACGGATATTCAAAAATGATGGTTGAAAACTTAAAGGGACAGGCCCACCGATATAAACCTACGATTATTATTTGTTTATAATTCATAAAAAGGGTATTTATTATAATATATACAAACTAAATATTATTCAGATTCGCCATGGGGAAGTTTTTCCTATGAGCTTTCCTTACAGAAGGTATCGTAGACAGGTTATTTGCATAGTCATTTTCATACACACCTTTGTCGGAAAGGGAAGTTAAGTCGTTTGCATATCCACATCAAAGGTGTGTATGCAAATGATTGTGCAAATGACCTGTCTACGGTACCTTCTGTAAGGAAAGCTCACAGGAAAAACTTCCCCATGGTGAATCTGAATAATATTTAGTTTGTATATATTATAATAAATACCCTTTTTATGAATTATGAACAAATAATAAACGTAGGTTTATATCGGTGGGCCTGTCCCTTTAAAGGAGGGACGTTACAATAATCATCAGAAGTCAGGGTGAATTTGTAGAATCGATAGCCAAAGGTGAACCAACGTAGCGCAATAGCAGTGTCGCGCGCTACCAGATTTGTTTGTACCAAACTGAACAATGGTCAAAACATTGAAACGTAGGAAAGTATATTGTTTGTCATAAATGGCGTGTGGTTTACGCGGGTTTACTTACCAGATGCATCAAAGATGCAAAAAATCTAAATAGCTTGAACGATAAAAAGAAAATATTGCAGCGAAATACCGGCCGGCATTGAAACGCATCGTGGACAACTAAATTCTTACGCATTTATGCTAAGTTTCTCGAATTTAACTCGATTTTTTATTCTAATTTATGTTCGTTTGCATAAGCTGCATATGAATGCTGGTGTGCTCGATGTGTTTCAAAAACCGGCCGGTATTTCGCTTTAAGCTAGTAACTACAAAACTTATTAGCCTCAATCAATAGCAAAAAATGTTTTCGCCCATTCGCTACTTTGATATGGAAAACCTGTCCCGAAACTGACGGTTGTTTACAATTTGCGTACTTTCTGAAACGAGAAATTTTCCGCTCTTTTTTCAATAAAATTTTATTTTCATGTGAAATTATCGGATAAAAACAATAACATTTTTGCTAATTATTTGCTAAAAAACACGTTGTTATGTAGTAAACGCAACGCAACTCCTGGGTGTGCTGGGTGTGCTGGGTGTACTGGGTGTGCTGTCATTTTACTTTATTCTGAAAAGAACAAAAGCGACATGGTACTATATTTACGACGGTTTGTGCGACTATGAAGAACTACTCACTGGACTAATACTAATGTAATACGAAACAAATATAGTCAGTAAAATATAAGCAATAAAAATGGTCGTGAACTAATGCAGCTCAAAATTAAAGTAAAACTAAATGTAAGCTATATATGCGTATTCATCTGTAGTTAGATTGAAAAAAAAGGAATGAGCCAGCTTTCGCCTAGCATTATATGTATATGTAGTATAGTATAGTGGGGCTCTTTGGCCGGTCAATACGTGAGGCTTTTTCCAATATTCAAGCGTTGGGGCCCTGTTTAGATAATTGAGAAAAAAAATTTGCGTAGTGTACTAAAAGACTAACGCAGGAAAATGATAGGTACACAAGCTAGTAATTTCCGGTTTTTTTTGACAATTTGCATACAATACATGGGAATGCAGTTGTTCAACATACGTTTCGAAAACCGGGTGTTATATCACTTAAAAGGCGTAAGAGGGTAAGAGCATTGCGTGTACCTCCGTGTCTCCGTAAGTCACGAGTGCATTCAGACCAGCAAAAGCAAATTTTAGAGTTTTGCGATAAGAGACAATTTTCAAAAAACGGCTTGTAAATAAAAACTATTTGCTTTGTTGACAGCTCGGTTCACTGCGAGCGGTAGAAACAAAAACGGTGGTGATTGTGAGAACAGATAGTATCAAGTATCAAGTGGGTATTGTTCAATTCATTGTTTTTTTAAAGCCAAATGCTAGCCCCTTTGGAAAATTTGCATATGATAAGCAAATCGTATGTATCCTATGCTATTTTGTACGATCGTCCGGCAATCGTACAAATTTAGCATAGGATACATAGGATTTACTTATCATATGCAAATTTCCAAAGAGGCTAGCATTTCGCTTTAAAGCGGTGTGATACGTGGTTCAGCCAGGCAACTGCCGTTTCATGAATTATACGCAAATTGCTGAATTATACGCTTTCTAGGCACTTTCAGAACTACTATGTAACACAAGTTGCACCTGATACCTGTCAATGCATTTGCTGTCCAAAACAAATTGTTATACAGTGAACATAAGCTCTAAAAAAATAATTGTACTTGCCGCAAATTTCAAAACAAAACTAAAGAGCAGAAATAGGCTTTTGGGTAGAAAACTGGGAAATAGAACAAAAGAATTCACGCATGCTTATCGAGATGAAAACCTTGATTGTGTGTGTAATGTGTACCGCCAAGAAATGAAAGAGGTCAAAACGCAAGGACATTTTAATCATTTTATGTAAAAGAACTGTTAGAACAGGTTCCTAATGCACAAAACGCACCCGTGTGAAGCACAATTGGCAGCTGATAGTTTTCAACATTTTAAAGCGATGTGACATGTGATTTTACAACGTATCCTGTATTTACATACCGATAGACTACGCTTATATACAATGTTCCGTTTTGTGCCGGCCGAAAGGGTTGAGAATTAATCTTAAAACATTATATGTATATTGGATGATGAGAAGCTAACTGCACGCCTAACGGCCTAATGTTATGTAACGGCCTAGTAAAAACCATTATTATTATTTTTTCATACCAGGTGAACAAAAATAGGATATAAGCAAAAAAATTGGTGAGCAACTGGCCTGTTTTAGAATAGCGTACTATCAAATTCTATTTCGAATGTTTTCATGTTTTTGTATTGAAAGGGCAAATGCACTGTCGATATGGAAATATCGACGAAAAAGAACAAAATATAACTATCAAATTGGGAACAAACAAATATAACAAACACATTGGGAAATATAACATATAACTAGGCTTACTATCATGCATGGTTATTATTGACCAAACATAATTATTGATCAAACACTACTATAATAATTATCTTGAATAGCATATTGTATGTATAGTAAATCACTTCCGTATTGCTTATTGGACAAATTCTAAAATATCTAAATACCATCGGTAAGCATTGCATGTATGATATATATTGGACAAGAAATCGAGTTTATTTCTTATTGCACCATCTAATAAGCTAGTTGTGAGGTGTCGGTCAAGGCATGGTCCATATTTTACTCATCTTTACTGTTATGAGTATTAAAAAGAATCATTCGGAATGTGTTTGTGAATTAAATTTTTTTATAGCTGCCAGACTATGACTCTTGTCTGGCGCACATTTGGCGAACTAATTAACGAGACATTTTCTTGTTTGAGAACTACACGGAAGAAACTCGGGTGGTGCGCGGCGAAAGTTTGACGCGAATATTTGGAACAGCGAATGGTAGGCGAGGTGTAGACTCCCTGACTTTTTTTCGCCGCGCACTACTAATTTTTTCGCGTTGTACGTTGTTTAAAACGGGATGGCATGTGGTTGTTTAAATAGCAATAGTATTTCCATGTATTATATGCAAATTTCTGTGGCATATTGGGAATTTTTGGACATGGAAACACGGCTGCCCAGTATAAGTTTCAGAAACCATGTGCCATACCGTCTTAAAATTGAAGATTACGGCTACAGTGACCCGGAGAACGGCCGCCATTTGAACTGATGTTTTGCTGAAGTTCTCCTCCGATAAAACAGAGAAATCAAAACACACAACGGCACAAGCTCCGCCCATAAATAGGTCTTAGAATGTACCTTGAACTGGTTTTGAACTTCGACTGATTTGTGCTTATGTTTACTGGAAATGATTCCCAGAGAAGGTTATTTATTAGTACATCGGGCGAACGTAAGGACCGTAAGGTACATCCAACCGAAGGCAAGTAAGGCTGACCAAGGTAAGAAACCGTAAGAAAAGCAGTAATGGTAAACCTTAAGGGCTAAATCCTAAAAATGATTTACTCGGCTGTGAATTTTTACGGAATCATGATTGTTTTTTATTATTATTATTTGGTAATGTGCCGCATAATATGTGCAACCTTTTCCTACACTGACGTAACTCGGCGAAAAAAAAGTGGGTTCGCCTACATATGGCGGCGCACATTGCCCAGTCTTCGCCGGACTCTCGCCAGCTCCGGGCGAGTGCACTGACTATTCTTTCGCGAAATCCGGGCGAATATTAGACGAAAGCGTCGCGCACCCTTTTTATCGGTTTCTGCATGGATTTTCGCGTCTTCGCCCGATCGGTGCGCCGCGCTTTCGCCAGGCCTGGCAAGAGTCTGGCGAAGACTGGGCGAAGTGCGCGGCGAGATGTAGGCGAACCCCCCTTTTTCCACAATAACAGTTGGCAGTCGCTTCGCTAGGCATTTAGGATAGCATATAACAAAACACAATTCAGGGCATTACAGGGCTAAAAAACTTAAAGCGAAATGCCTGCCGGTTTTAAACGCATCGTGGACACGTATCTATGCAAAGTTGCCCGAATTTAGCTCGAGGTGTTATTCTAATTTACGTTCATTTGCATAAGCTGCATAAAAATACTGGTGTACTCGATATGTTTCAAAAACAGCCAGTATTTCGCTTTAAAATTAATATATTCAAAGCCAAAGATGTACACCCTTTTCGGGAAAATGGGTTGTTTTTCAACGACAACTAGGTTATATCTCTGTCATTCATCATACAGCAAATGTGCACAGTTGTGTAAACAACCCTAATATATACTGGTTATTGTTGTAGTAAAAATTTTTTTAAACAATAACAAAGAACCGTTCCATCAAGGGCTAATCAGAGTTCATTTTTTGTAAAGATAAATTTGGGTGAGCTCGACGCTCGACCAATTAAATACAAATAGTAGTACCTGAAGCGGAACTATAGAAATGTTTAGATAGTTCGAAAACGAAGTGACAGTAAAAATTCTGATAATTACCAAATGACCTGAATAGAAAATTATTTGTTCGAAAAATTGAAGTATTTGATCTTGTAATCTACCTAAGCGAATTGTAGCAGATGAAAAGGGATTTTTAGATGCATCAAAACACGAGCGACGCAAGATACTTGGCTTTGGCACCCTAAATAAAAAATCACTGCGAATAGAAAACGGGGTTGCGCAAGTCCCGAAAAAACAGACGACGAAGAAACATATAGTATAGTACTCCAGTCAGTGTAGATTGGGGGGATGACAGGCTTACCTGCTTACCATGAAATATTATGGGTTTCGAAAAGATACAACGCACGAAAGTATTTTAGTTTATATGATGTATGAGTGAAATTCGTTAGTATTGGTCAAGGTCCCAGCTTCTGGGTGCATTTTCGTATCTTTCTTTTCTTTTCTGTTTGTTTTCCACTCTTTTAGAGAGAGAAACGCCAGCAGATGTATCTCTAACTCTTTCCTCTGAACCCTTTTTCTCTTCTCTCTCTGGATGTCTGCATCTCTGTCGCTATCCCCTCTCTCTTTTCTCTCCTTTCTCTCTATCTTCTCTCTATCTATATCCTCTCCTTTCTCTCTATCCCCCTCTACTATATTATCTTTCTTTCTCTGATATAAACAAGGACCCTGAAACCCTGAAAACACCGAATGTTTCTTTTTACGTTTGCCTAGGCAAAACAGCTGCTGTTTTCCCGTGCATGAGAACTTTTCCAGATTGGCGGAATAAAGTGAACTGATAGTTTAAAACTAGTGTACATTTTTTAAAACTAGTGTACAAGTTGTAGCTAGCAGCGGTTTCCTGACCTTGCGATGAGTATTGTGTCTTAGTTTTGGCAATTTTGAGGTGAACTCACCGGTAGGGTAGCTTTAGCTGTAGGTTCCAGGTGACAGCTCGTTCGAAGGCTTCAAACTTCAAGCTATTTCTTACGAACCGGAGCTCCTAGCCTTCTCTGAAGACCGACCATGAAGTTCGTCCTGTGCCGAGGATCTCAGCTATAATGTTACTCGTTTATCATGTTTTGTGTACGTATTCGATGAGCTTGCTAAAAAATTCTACATTTATTACTAATCAAAACATCGTAAAAAACATTTACCTACGTGATATATTCCATGTTCGTAACAAATGTTATGCTATGCTGTTATTTTAATTGGTGACCGACTTCCTGGTTTCAGGACCACACGCGAAGTCTAATCATTATCAACGTGCACCTGATAAGTTTTTTTTTTACTTTTTTTGGACGAGTATTGTGTTTTGATCGGAGCACACCCAACATATTGCAGTGCATTTCAAGTGATTTGCAGCGATTGAAATTGTTCAAAGTATCACGTTTTCGTTCCAATTTTGATGTAGAAAGATGCAGAAAAATGGAGAGAATCTAGAATAAATTAGTTCATTGCTTTGTTGTTGTGAGTTTTGGGGTTTAATAATAATAATACATAGCAACGATTTATTGGTTATAATTCAACAGCATCCAATACCATCACATAAACAAATAAATATCGATAGAGCGTTGTTGTTGTTATGTTTAAATAAATAAATATTTTATATTCAAAGGTTTCAAATTTCATTTTCAAAGTGAGCTTATGACTTGTCCGTAGAGGTCCTGAGCTTATGGTGCCTTGGTAACATCTTGGAATGGGCATCACTGTCATTCGTCATATATTTTCTACACTTTACATCACCAGTTTAGTAATTTAGACTCCAGTAAACGGCCACGGCTTCAGTGTACCTCGCATTCCCATTTACTAGCTCACGACAGTAAAATTGACTTTATCTTGTCCCATACTACCATTTTCATTTCGGAAGTTTCTAGCGAAAACCAAAGATCTTTTCCACTCAAAGTCTACTGAAACTGTCTTCATTTTATCTCTTTCGTTGCCATGAATTCTTATAGCTTTTCCAATTGCATTTAAAGCATAAAAAGTGTTTCGACAAAAAGGTATTTGTGTGCGGGTGGTCTGAGCAGAACACACACTAGACAGAGACCACACACGTTGTTCTGAAACTGAGCAAATTATACTTATCACTTGCATGTACGGTAGTTTTTGCGACCTATTGGCAAGAAGACACGCTGGTTTCACTCTTTTCCATACTTGTAAAAAGGGAAATTAAGAAGGTTCAGGAACCAAACGTGGCACATTGTCATTTTATTTCAGTCACACATCATATGATGGTATTATAGATTATAGTAGATATAAGCTCCTTTGATGTTGTTTGATCGCTGAAGCACGGGACACACACACAAAAGTGGAACAAAAATTATGAATCACATAAATTGTGAAACTCGTCGCAAGTAATGGTTCAGACACATGAAATGTTTATTTGATGAAAAATTTATGCAAAATGTGAAAGATAATTTCAAAACAATACCGAGAAAAATGTTGGCTTCACACAGGGTCGTAATTGAGGCACGAAGGACCGAGTTTCGAACCCAGGATGCCCAAAAGCGCACTCCCATTTAACACTATAGTCCCGCACAGCATCTGGCGCGTACTGTGGTGTTGCGCCGCTCCAGAAAGGGTACCAAGTGTGCGCCGTATATAGGCCACTTGTTCGCCACATGAGCACTGGTCGTCCACGGCGCAACGGCGGAATTTCTTGGTTTTAATAAGTTCGAAGCGTTCTGCATAAACACACCCATTGGTTAAAGGGATAGGTTCAACTCAAATCGCCCCTCTTTTTATTGGTTTTATTAATAATAGCACAAATATCATTCACAATGAGAATTAAATCAATCACAGAACAATACGCCTCGCAGAAGAAGCTTCCTTTATTGGAAACAGGTGATCGGAAGCCAAAAGCTAAACGCAAAAACTAATTCCGTACACAGATCGAGCGGGCTAATGGCAATTAGCCAAGTTACAAACTACATTCGGCAGGACATTATTTCCCACGGTGAATTATCATTTAATCCCACTTGGCCGAGTGTAGTTTGTAACTTGGCTAATTGCCATTAGCCCGCTCGATCTGTGTACGGAATTAGTTTTTGCGTTTAGATTTTGGCTTCCGATCACCTGTTTCCAATAAAGGAAGCTTCTTCTGCGAGGCCTATTGTTCTGTGATTGACTTTATTCTCATTGTGAATGATATTTGTGCTATTATTAATAAAAACAATAAAAAGAGGGGTGATTTGAAATGAACCTATCCCTTTAAATCATTTGGACGTGCATGGAATCACATAGCAAGATGCAGGTTTTCATGACGTTTTGCGGCCTGCGATATTGGCGAGCCAACAGCTGATATAACGGTCTTCAAGGTATTGAAGGCAACGTAAGGAACAGGCATGCGGATGAAATACACCGCTTGAGATACACCCATGAGAAGCTGAGCCTCCTGAAAGTGCTCAGTCTGTGTCTGTTTCCCTCTTTTCCATTTAACTTACCCTTTCACACTGTTTTTTTCACACATAAAGAGTTCAATCTATATGAAAATTGCCTGCCGTTGTGATACTTGACGAAGAACTCGGTACAAGTAGTTTTCGCCATACAGATAACACAATTGGCCTGATCATTTTGCTTTCAGTCTTCTTTTGGAAAAGACAAAGAATTCCAGGGCCTGTGTGTATTTTTTTGGTACTTTGATTTGAGATGATCTTTGAGAACTTATTAAAGCGAGATACCAGCCGGTTTTTGAAACACATCCGGTGCACCAACATTCTTATGCAACTTATGCAAATGACAATAAAATGAAAAATCGAGTAAATTCGAGCAAATTAGCATAAAAACGTAAGAATTCAGTTGTCTCAAAAATATTTCAAAAACCGGCCATTATTTCGCGTTAAGAATTTCAAAGTTCACAGCTCATCGGCAGCACAAGCTCAAAATTTATTACTCACATCCAAAAAGGAAAGTATATATTTAGTCAAGTAATAGCAAGTGGGTCGCGACTCTCTCTTTTCTATTGCTCTCTCTACTTACTCTTGCACGTACTGTATGTTCGGGGACTTGGGACAAAAATGAGATATCTAAACGAGTGCTTGAGCTTATAATTTGACATTGGAATCGTATTTGACAGTGTATTTTTTCACACTTGTTGAAAAAAAGAAAACAATCGCGAAGTGAGCCCTTTCTTTCAAATGCTTTGTCGTTTTGCACATTCATTACATAATTATTGCCTTTAGTCAAGGCTGCAAGTCGAAAGTATTCAATTAGAAAAAGAACAATCCTCTTTTTTTCTCCCTGATTAGCAGCTTGTCTTCTTCAATTGTCATCAAAATGAAAGATATCAGATCATCCTTAAACAAACAGTTCGCACAAAAACGGGGTCGCTTTCTCACTCTCCTCTCTCTCTCTCTCTCTCTCTCTCTCTCTCTCTCTCTCTCTCGCTCTCTCTCTCTCTCCTCTCTCTCGCTCTCTCTCTATCGAGAAATTCCTTCAAGCTCTTAATCAAATATTAGGAAAGGATCAGCTGTTTTCTAGCTGATAATCAAGATCCTTAGCGGAAAATTGTGATAAATTACAATATCTGTTGGCGCCAGAACGTCGCGGTTTTTTATTTCGGTTTAAGGAGATTTTTGGCTGAAATTCCGAAAACCCGACATATTTCCAATACCGGACGGTGGTGTTTTATCCAGTTGCGCGCGAACTCTCTCTCCCGCTCTGTCTTTCATTCCTCTCTATTTATCTCTCTCCATCTTTCTCTCCCTCACTCTCTTTCAATCTCTCTCTCTATCTGGTGTCTCTCTTGGTTCATTCACCTCTTCTCTCTGTCCAGTTATCTATCAATCTATAAATCTCTCTCCGAACCTCGCTCATCTCTCTCTCTCTATCTGAAGTTCGCTCATCTCTCTCTCTGAAGCTCTCTCTCTCTCTCGCTTCTCTCTCTCTCTCTCTCGCTCTCTCTCTCTCTCTCTCTCTCTCTTCTCTCTCTCTCTTTCTCTCTCTTCCCCTTACCTTAATCCAAGGCTCCAAGGAAACAAAGCCAGATATTGCCGCCTGTTCCGCTATTATTCTAAGGGAAACACTTTTCCGATAAACGATACGCGACATCGGTTCGGCGAAATCGAAATTTGTCGAACAATATAAAAACGATCGCCGCCGGGAAAGATCGGCACCCAATTATTTGAATTAGAGCTATTTTAGCCCTAGCACCTATTTAGCTCCTTTGCCTGATCCTGAAATTAGGACTACGGTAGATTGCGCAGCTTACACTTATTTACACATTGGCTATATTTAATACATGTGCTGTTTTCTTTTTTCCCAGTAGAGTACGTCTGTAAGAGACGTTTTACGGTACACTTTCCCCATCAGTTTATTACCCTATGCCTTTAAACAATACGCTTATTACTTTATTACAGCAGTCAGTGTCTTACAGTATTACTTGACTAACTCGCTTCTTACAGTATGTCAGTAGCTGGTGCGTCGGCTGGCGCTCTAGCCTTCTCCGGAGTGACTCTGGTGGTCTCACTTCTGGCTGCTGCCTCCATCTATAATGATGTGAACTCCATTTGGAACGAGCTTGACAATGAAATGGTTAGATCATTTCTTATTTAAAGCGGTTCGGCACGTGGTTTGAACCGAATACTGAAAAACTATATTTATTATATGCAATTTTTGTGCCGTTCTGCGGTTTCGGATTGTTTATCGATATAAAATCTATACTTAAGCGCAGAACGTTGTGTTTCATTAGTAATGTATAAAGAAACTTTCAAGGAGAAAATAATTTACTAATAAGTAAGTGGGAAGCATACATTTTTGATGTGAGCCGAATCATCGTCTTTCCTTGACTTCAAGAGGTTCTTGACGACATTAATGAGTTTTTAGCAAAAATATACAAATTTGTCCTAATTGTAATTATCTATTTATCTTAGGAAAGCTTCAAGTCTCTTAGCGATGACTTATGGTCCAACCTGATGGAGATGGGCGGTGGAACACCCTCAACACGTCAGAGAAGGGAATCATACGGAGGGTGAGCAATTAGCTGATCATTACGGCTACAGTATGACTGATTAATTACTTGCAGTTACGTAACAGAGCTCCACAAAGAGGATCAGGGGTGGAAAAACGTTTCTGTTAGACAGCTATAGAACTACAGACACACATAATCACACGGAAAGTGTAGGGCCGAAAACATTGTATTAAAAAAGAAGTAAATAAAGTAACAGTATTACAAAGGCAGTGTTATCGATAGATAAAGTGTATCATGTTCTTTAACATCATAACTGGTAACCCCCCCCCCCCCCCTGATCGTATACGAGGTGCTGTACTTGGGTCTCATCGTACGAATAAAAAAGAGTACGAACACAAGAAAGAGAGAAAATAGAGTACAAAGAAGGACAATATCAAAGGGGATATAATAATAATTTCCAGTTACGGAGCTACTGGCCAACAGCCTGCCGCACCCAGTGGTGGAGGCTACGGAGGTTATGGAGCTGTGCCTCCTGGACCAGGAGGACCTGCTGGACCCAACGGACCCTTCGGACCCGGAGATTTCCCCGGAGGAGGACCCGGAAATACCCCCGGAGGTCCTGGAGGACCCACATCTGGTTGGTTTACATATTATTTTATTGTTCATTTATCTTTTGTATACGTTTAAAACGGCATCTCTTCGCATTTTCAGTTGTTCTGGTTAAAAAAAAGAAACTGGCATTTAGGCACTATGCCCAAGCGAAAACCTAAATCTGCGCTTATATTTGTGAATTTACATGCCGTACATGTATGGCAGAGCGAGCACACCGCTGAGCACTGGTGTGCACACCGCTGAGCGCTGGGCGTGGTCATATGAGCGCAGAGCTGCGCGACTACGCATAACACGTTTGGCGACGCGAAAAGCGCTTGCATTCGCAGTTTATCTTTAGTTATATGAATAGAGATAATGTATGATATGGACGATTTTCAAGGTGGACCCGGAGGACCTGGAGGCAGCAACGGAGGCGGACCTCAATGCTCGTGCAATGCTGAGAATACTTGCCCCGCTGGACCCGCTGGACCTGGTGGAGATGCTGGACCCAATGGACTTGACGGACTTGACGGAAAGGTAAAGATAAGCGGTGCTTTTTCGTTATGTGGCGTCATTATGACGTCATTGGACATGTATGAATCTCCAAGTGTGCTCACACATATACACAAATTTACATAATTATACAATAGTTTTATTTTTTATGCTGAAAAACATCTTGTTTGTTTTTTTGGGCGTGCTTGATTTCCTTCAAAACTAGTAGAAACACATTTTGTTGGGTGCAATTAAACTTATGAAGAGCACTGTAGTACGCACAATTGACAACCAAACGTGAACTAAAAGTGGTTTAGCTAAGTGTAAGTGGTAGATCGCTTGCTTTCCATGCGAGATGTCAAGGGTTCTACTCCACTAACCTCTATACAAATTCATCTATAATTAGGACGGAGTTCCCGGAGTGGATGCTGAGGACGTTCCCAATACTCCTCCCACAACCGCTTGCTTCAACTGCCCTGTCGGACCTCCCGGACCTCCCGGAACCGACGGACAGCCTGGTATGCGTGGACCTCGTGGTGGACGTGGACAACCTGGTGGCCCAGGACGCGATGGAAACCCTGGAATGCCCGGAGAGATGGGACCACCTGGAGCTCCCGGTGACGATGGACATCCCGGAGAACCCGGAAAGCGTGGAGATGATGGTATGCTAATTTCAACTTTTTTTTCTCAAAGTTGATGTTCAGTCCAACTCCACTCCCATTTGGTCTAGCGAAGTGAACCGATAACACAAAGCCGCTGAGCTCGATTCCCGCTCGTTCGCAATTATGAGACTAGGAATAATTATCACTGTTCCCTTTTCAGCCCAGAAACCAATTGGCCGAGTTGGACCTCGTGGACAATCAGGAGAAGCTGGACCCGAAGGACCCTCTGGCGACGCCGGAACCCCTGCCCCAGCTGGAAAGGAAGGACCTCCCGGAGAGCTTGGACCCGAGGGGTTGGTCAACACAACCGTTCTTTGTTTGAAGACTAGTTTTGAATGACTGGAAGAACAGAAGCGCCATTTTGCAGATATTAAAGCCTAATAGTAAATAGAAGTAAGGTAAAGTTGTACAATATGGATGAGCAGAGAAGAGAACTTAGGCCCAGTTTCTGTCCAAGGATATAGATTGAGCACGCTTTTTGGGCCTTACCGCCTTATCATGAGAATAAAAACTTAAGCCAAGCCTAAGCCTAAGCCTAAACCTAAATCACATTTATCAGATATCCTGGTGCCGCTGGACCCGACGGAGAGGAAGGACCCGAGGGACCTGGAGGAAACCCCGGAGATGACGCTGAGTACTGCCCTTGCCCACCTAGAGATGGAGGAGTTGGTGGCGGTAACGGCGGTAACGGAGGAAACGGACACGGAAACGGCGGTAACGGATACGATAACGGCGCTAACGGCGGTAACGGACACGGAAACGGTGGCGCTAGCGGTGACTATGGAAGCAACGGAGGCGGTAACGGTGGAAGTAACGGTGGAGCTAGCGGAGGATACCCTGCTGGAAACCATGGAGGTAACGGTGGATCCAACGGAGGATACCGCAGAAAGCACTAAGAATAAGCAATGCAGATGCTTCGTCCGAACGGATGTTTTATGTAAAGATCATATTTTACTAAGAAAGAACAATAAAGTTTGTATATTACATCATTTGATTTTTTACGTGATTTGTTGAATGAATACACAAACAGCAAAACCATACAACGTTGTCACAAATCCATATGTGATACAGAAACATTTTATTAGTGCTGAAAAAAAAACCGGAAATGTACAGATATCAGTATCAGTATCAGTATCTTTCATTCAACCTTTAGGCTAGGCGTTGTTGTACGAAATATATCCGAATGCTTTAACCATTTTACAGAAGGTGTACCCATGCATCTAAATTTATTATTATTATCAATCGGGCTAAGCGCCGTTTCTACTTTCCGGCCCCCGCTTGTAAAATAGTAGCAGTCGTGTTGAACTTTTGGGCATTATGGAAAGCTCGCCCTGTACTACGTTGCGCTGACGAAACTTGGAATACAAGCCGCGTGGAAATGGTGTGCAAAATGCATTTGGCAACGTGATGGTTGCGTTATCGTTGCCGCTTGCACAGTTGCCCAGTTTCTCGTTGTGCACGCGTTATGTTTATGTGCCGTTTTTAGTTCTCTGTGCGTTCTAGACCTTGGCAGTGCATCGGAACTGAACTACTGAACAAACTAGTTCTAGAGCGTGACGTACATCATACAAACATACAAACTTTACATAATACTATTATTATTATCACCTGACACTTCAAATTCCATCCTGCGGCCGTAAACAGACATGAGCAAAAAGAATCATCGCATTTTGCTCGACCCTTTTGATTATCGTAGCATCTATCGTGTACAATACAACATTTATCGAACGCAGCTGAAACAAATCACATATCTGGGAGGCGATTTACATACACCCAATGGTTAACCCAGCAAAGTTATAGTTAGATTGGCATTATCTAATTGCATTAATGGGCACAGAAATTTCACGTAAGATCATGAATTTTTCTAAAAATAATAAGCCACAAAATATAAATTATATAAACTAACCAACGCGCGCCATTGTTCCGCACTCCGTTTTTGTGGCCTTTTCTGCCACTTGATTTTGTTGTTTACTAGCTCCACAGTTGAAACATTGGACAATTGTAATTGTAGAAATAACGATGACAAAGCAAATCAGCACTTTGGACATTCTGAAATAAATTAAGTTTGCATTTTGGCAAGAGACTGTTCGAAGTCACCACTTTAAAGAAAAGGAGGAGGCTCACGAAAAATACACACTCTAACCTCTAACGGTCTAACGAAAAATAATGGTTTTGAAACATCTGCAGGCAGCTGTATTCCCACGTAAATTACTGCGCTAATCTGCGCTAATACTGCTGTTTGTGGGCGTGACATGGACCTATTGAAGCTTGCTTAGGCTACACTTATATGAAGGACGAGCCCATGTTTTTATTCTTTATTTCGCTTATTTTCAGGCGCAAATAATTCAGTTCCTATTTTTAACCCTACAAAATACGTTAGTTAAGCAAACAAAAATCTCAGCACAGATATGTGTTCAAGCTATACACGAATCCCTTCAGAGTGTTTTTAAATAAAGGTCAAACAATTTGTATGAACAGTTGGACGACCCAGAAATAAAATTTATTATGGGTCCCATTGCTCAAAATAAAGTGGAAATGATGGTTGTAGTATAGTATAATAGAGCGGAATAGCGGAAGTTAGATTTTCTATTGTTCGCATACAGCTTTCGTGAGTTGTAGTGGGTCTCCAGTGTTTTTGCGGGTTCGAACAAATAGATCAATATATGTGGAAGATTTTAGTGTTATGCAAAACAACTTTATATCTACGTTTAGCAAATTCTACAGGACCCCTGTATATAACGTTTTACGTGCTTCTGAGCATTTAGCCGCAAAATGGTACGCTGCACGAGGTTTCTGAGGCAATAATTCTTCCTCTAAAACAGCATATGTGCAAGGTGCTATCTATGACTAGGAACTCCTTAGAACTAGTCTGGAATCCATTGCAAGGCGGTCTTGATGTAGCCTCAAATACAACCAAGGCCAGTAAAATCTACGGAAAGGCATTCATGACCCCTGTGAGTTAAACGGCTGGCATAACTTGCGAGACGGATCGAAACACGGCACAGCCTATTTAAGCACGCCCGAACTTGTCAAACGCTGCCTTTGATGTCACTCTTGACTTGACACTTTCACTTTTTTTATGCATACGTTTTTTCAAGTATTATATTATATAGATACATATATAACAGAAATCACAGACTGCAACGTTATGCGTAACAAAATATCATAATTTGCAAGTTTTATTTATTTTATAATGCTTATCTGTGGGTGTCCACGTAAGTAAACATAAGATTTGTATCAATGTACTGTTTATTTTGGAATATAATGAACTTCAAAAAATAATAAAGTAATTTTTCCACATGTTCAGTCCTATGACCTTAGCGGGGGTGTCGTCTACAGCGTTATCGCTAGCGGCGATAACGCTGCTTACTTCTCTCCTCTCCTCTTACGTCATCTACACGGAGGTCAATTCAACATGGCAAGAACTTGATGATGAGATGGTTTGTAATTTTATTTGGATTTAATTCCCCAGGTTTCGCTTGTTTGTCTTTTACCTTACTTTGGAGTTTGTAATTTATTGGTAATGTAATTTATTGGAAAATGAAATTTATAGGTAACGGAATTTATTGGTAACGAAATTTAATGGTAACGAAATTTATTGGTAGCGAAATTAATGAGATTCTTTTTCCTTTTTTTTTTCGTTGAGCGAACAGTAACACTCAGGAACCATGGTTTGCGTTGAATTCTTTGTTTGACTTGTATGTGAGTGTATTTTGTGCACAATATATATGCGTGTTTGTAGAAAAGAATTGATCCAAATTGTTTTAGGAAAAGTTCAAAAACCTCTCCGATGAAATGTGGCAAGAAATGTTGAAGATGGGTGCTGGCACCCCAGAAAACAGAATTCGTCGTCAGACGTATGGAGGATATGGGGCAACGGGCAGTCAAGGTAACATTATCCACTTGCGATTCATAGAAAAAATATAGATTGCGGCTTCTGCTGAACCTTTAAACTAGTCATAGCCTAATGATAACTTGAAACAATTTATTATGTTTAGGAAGAGTCCCACTAGGACCAGAAGAACAAGGATTTCCAGTAGGTCCTGGAGTCCCAGGAACTCCAGGACAACCTGGAGGCCCAGGAGGTCCTGGAGTTCCCGGCGGTAATGGTTTGCCGGGAGGCCTTGGTGTTCCCGGATGCCCTGGAGGGCCAGGAGGTCCCGGAGGAGACGGCGGCAACGGAGGAGCAGGTTACGATGGACTCCCTGGTGGAAACGGAGGTGACGGAGGTCCAGGAGGTCCAGGAGGTGACACAACTCCCGGATGCAAATCTGGATTTACACCAGGTAGAGGTTAAAATAAAATACATTTTTACGAAACTTCTAAAAGGTAACTCAAGGCTAAACAAATTTGTATGATCTCACCTATATTCTGGACTGGAGCCTGGTATGTAACATTTCTGCAGGTGAAAAATGTCTTCTTTCTGCTTCAAAAATAGACATATTTTTAAACATTGATTAGAATTAGAACGTAAAACCGCAATAGACGATGAAATAACAAAGTTCCTTCAGAGCAGCCAAAGTCACCACTACCGAGCTCGATTTGCAACTGCAACACACAAAACAAATGCCCAGCAGGGCCTTCTGGGCCTTCTGGAGAGGCGGGACCTAACGGCCTGGATGGTCAAGACGGAGTCGACGGCTTAAATGGCCAGGTAGGTATAGAGAAGATGTTTTCTTATTCATAGAATCGAAACTGCGGTCTGAAAAGAATACCGTGCTATGATATTGTTATGTATTCAGATATGGATATACATATGTAAAATAGGAAAAAAAAGTTAGACTGACACGGTTCATATTTATATTAAACAGCGGTGAAGAATAGCTGTAGTTTGTTCACGACGTCGTAAGTTGAGACGAACTAAGGGTTGCTGGATGATACTATTCTTCCTATGTTATCGTTCATCACAACGTTCCTGTTCCAGGATGCCGAGGACATTCAGCAGCAGAGTCCTCAAGGATGCTTCACTTGCCCAACTGGACCTCCCGGAGAACAGGGATCAGCTGGACAACCAGGAATTCGAGGCATGAGAGGAGCTCGTGGACGGTCTGGACGTCCTGGACGTGATGGAAACCCGGGAGCACCCGGTCAGATGGGACCATCAGGAGCTCCTGGAGAAAACGGCCAAACAGGACAACCTGGAGCCAAGGGACAGGACGGTAGGCATTACTATGCGATAGTCTACCTAGCTCAACATACGTACTATTTTATGTGTGTTTATAAGTTAAGCATATGTATATTAGTCCAGAATGCGGAAGTGTCCTATATAATACTACTTTATCAAAGACAATATACACAAAAAAAAAGTATTTTCAGCTGAAAAGCCGGTTGGTCGACCAGGTCCAAAAGGCGCCTCTGGCGAGTCTGGACCCGAAGGACCTAGTGGAGATGAGGGACTTCCAGGCATTGCGGGAGCACCAGGTTTAGAAGGTCTGCCTGGATACGCAGGCTATCCCGGAATGATTGGACCTGATGGAGAAGAAGGCCAGGAAGGACCCGCTGGTAACCCTGGATCCGATGCAGAGTACTGTCCTTGTCCTGCTAGAGACGGAGACGGATCTAGCAATGGAGGAGTTGGAAGTCATCATGGAGCCGGCAGAGGAAACTACCCAGGTGTGTACCAACCCTATGGTTCTACCTACCAAACAAGTGTTCCTCCAGCTACTGAGCCACCTGCAACGTCACCCGGATATATGCCTCCAGAAACGTCTACAGAACCCGCAGATGAGCAACAGTCCACCGCAGCACCGGCAGACTACGCAGCAGAAGCATCCACTGAACCTGCGGACGAGCAACAAGCCACCGCAGTTCCCGCGAGCTACGAAGCAGAAGCATCTACTGAACGTGCAGATGAGCAGCAGACCACCGCAGCTCCTGCAGCAGAAGCTTCTACTGAACCAGCCGACGCGCAACAAGCCACCACACCTCCAGCAGGCTACGCAGCAGAAACATCTACTGAACCTGCAGATGAGCAGCAGACCACCGCGGTAGCTCCAGCTGCAAATTATGCAGCAGAAACATCCACTGAACCTGCCGATGAGCAACAGGCAACCACAACGCCTGCGAACTACACAGCAGAATATTCTACTGAACCTGCAGATGAACAACAAGCAACCACAACTCCAGCAGGCTATGCAGCAGAAGCATCTACTGAGCCTGCCGATGAACAACAAGCAACTACAACTCCAGCAGGCTATGCAGCAGAAGCATCTACTGAGCCTGCCGATGAACAACAAGCAACCACAATTCCAGCAGGCTATGCAGCAGAAGCATCTACTGAGCCTGCCGATGAACAACAAGCAACCACAACTCCAGCAGGCTATGCAGCGGAAGCATCTACTGAGCCTGCCGATGAACAACAAGCAACCACAACTCCAGTAGGCTATGCAGCAGAAGCATCTACTGAGCCTGCCGATGAACAACAAGCAACCACAACTCCAGCAGGCTATGCAGCAGAAGCGTCTACTGAGCCTGCCGATGAACAACACGCAACCACAACTCCAGCAGGCTATGCAGCAGAAGCGTCTACTGAACCTGCGGATGAGCAACAAGCAACCACAACACCTGCGAACTACGCAACAGAAGCATCTACTGAACCTGCCGATGAGCAACAAGCAACCACAACACCTGCGAACTACGCAACAGAAGCATCTACTGAACCTGCCGATGAGCAGCAGCCCACCACAACTCCAGCAGGATATGCAACAGAAGCATCTACTGAACCTGCGGATGAGCAACAAGCAACCACAACACCTGCGAACTACGCAACAGAAGCATCTACTGAACCTGCCGATGAGCAACAAGCAACCACAACACCTGCGAACTACGCAACAGAAGCATCTACTGAACCTGCCGATGAGCAACAAGCAACCAAAACACCTGCGAACTACGCAACAGAAGCATCTACTGAACCTGCCGATGAGCAGCAGCCCACCACAACTCCAGCAGGATATGCGACAGAAACATCAACTGAACCTGCGGATGAGCAACAAGCAACCACAACACCTGCGAACTACGCAACAGAAGCATCTACTGAACCTGCCGATGAGCAACAAGCAACCACAACACCTGCGAACTACGCAACAGAAGCATCTACTGAACCTGCCGATGAGCAACAAGCAACCACAACACCTGCGAACTACGCAACAGAAGCATCTACTGAACCTGCCGATGAGCAGCAGCCCACCACAACTTCAGCAGGATATGCAACAGAAACATCTACTGAACCTGCGGATGAGCAACAAGCCACCACAACACCTGCGAACTACGCAACAGAAGCATCTACTGAACCTGCCGATGAGCAACAAGCAACCACAACATCTGCGAACTACGGAACAGAAGCATCTACTGAACCTGCCGATGAGCAGCAGCCCACCACAACTCCAGCAGGATATGCAACAGAAACATCTACTGAACCTGCAGATGAGCAGCAGACTACCACGGCTTCCATGAACAATGCATCAGAATCATCTACCGAACCTGCCGACAAGCACCAGACACGTGTTTCTCCAGCCACTAAGCCACCTGCTACCTCTCCGGGATATAGGCCACCAGAAACATCCACAGAACCAACCGATGAGAGCGCAACTGCTTCTGGTGTTCCAGAAAATGTTCAGTATCGTCAGCATCCAGCCCCGAAGGAAGGAACGGCAACAACTAATATCGAAGGTGCAACCACAGTTAGCGCAAAGATTACGGTGCTCGATAATAGTTCTGTCCATGAAGAGAAGAGAGATGCTCAACCAAAGACTGTACAACCGCTAACCGTCTCAGCAAACACGAAACCTGCCGAAGCCGAAGTTGAGGATAAGCTGGTCTCTAAAACTTCGAACGCAACGGTTAACTCGAAGAAAGTTGCACTGAATGAAGAGGCCAAGGTAAAGACTTTGTCCGAAAATAATCACCCAACCGAAGGAATTGCAGACGACAACAAAGACGATAAATCTCAGAAGTCTGATGACAAGCTTGAGTCCACCACTCCCAAAGCTACAGATGGTGGGGAAGAGAAGACAAGCGATCCTGAGAAAACTACAACCGTAAAGCCTAATATGGCGACAGATGATAATATCACTACCGTAGCTCCCAAAACAGCGGAACCGACAAAGAAACCCCAGGAGAAGGGTCCAAAACAGACATCAGAGAAGGAAACGGACAAGGCAAAGGATCAAGTCACAGACAAGCCGGAGGCTTCCGAGACAGTAGATTTGCCAAACATTCATGAGCCCATCATTGACAAACATGTCACTGTTAGTGTTTAGAGTTGAAATATATTTTCCAGTACATGCATTCAAAATTAGGGTTACGGCCAAACAACACGCTCGCACAGATGCGACGCTTTTAGCTCATTATATTTATTCAATTTTATGTATTTGTATTACATTTCATACGCATAATTTATCCGCCTATCGTCTAGGACGAGGTGTCGTTTTATAATCTATGTACATCATAAACCATAATATAATAAAAAAATTTCATACAATAAATATTGAATTTTATGTAGAGTCAGCAAGAAAAAAAAAAAAAAAAAAAAAAAAAAAAAAAAAAAAAAAAAAAAAAAAAAAAAAAAAAAAAAAAAAAAAAAAAGAAAAAAATAGAGTCAGTAGAAACAAGAAACAAATAAAGCAGCAATAAATAGCAAAGAACAAATTAAAACTATTTATTAACTATCGGTACTCGACTACTGTCAGACGAGTTAAATTAGCTACAATCCAATAACGTCTTAAATCGACATTGTGTCGTCGCGATCTTTGCGGCATAGGATCTAAAAAAATAAATAAAACAGAATTATAGTATAAGCGACAACCGATTACCGTCCAGTCACCAGCAATTCTCTAGGCGAGAATGCATTGTCTTACAATTAGCTTCGGCAACAAAACTGAAATGTCACAAAGCATTGCTGCATAGTATAGACAATTTTCCGTCAGAAACCTGTCAAAAAGCAGTTTCATAAATTGAATTGGTCAAGTTCTCTGCTAATTACATACTCATAGAGTTACAGTCACATCACAGCAAAGCAAAAGAAAGGACTCTCAACCAACCATAAAGTTTTTAAGTTGTCCGCCCTCGAATTTAATGACTTTGCCATTTATCGCCGCCTCGGCAACTTCCATTTTAAGATTAATTCCACCTTAAATACATTATTGAGTGATTGTGGTGTCAGAGTCAGGCATTCAGACTCAAACCTTGGTATCCAAGTCTTGTGAGAGAATGCTGACTTGCGCGGTTTACTAGGGTAATATGTATATGCAAACAAGTAAATTAGTTCGGAACATAAAATCCAAAGATTAACCAGCCGGGCGTCCAAGATTAACCAGATATGTAAATGTGCTAATGAAAACCGCCTAAAACCTTAATGAAACCCTTTGTGAAAAGCCTATGACAACGCTTACCCAAAAGTTCAAATCCGTTTGCGAGCATTACACATGGAGCCATGTGACACATGTGCACGGGAGCGTAGTCTTTCAAGTCATGTCGAGAAGCCTAAAATTGGCAAATAAGAGACAAAAAAGGCAATTACAATTGTATAAGAGACCCTAGCCTAAGAATTAGACCTAATCCGAAGCTCTAAGGCTAAGCTTGCAAAAAAATCATCTCGATGTTTGCTTTTAAAAAGTTAATTCTTTCGAGAGCTAACCTGCTCGTAAGGCAACCAAGTATAGTCGAATCCTGCTGCATGCGCTGGTAGCTCAATAAGAAGCTGAAGACTTCCAACGGTGGTACCGGTGAACTCACGACCAGCCCTAAATATAGTCTATCTAAGTTTTACCTACGTCCCGCACTTTATGAAGTTCCAAAAAAATATCGCGCAGCCGAAGAACATTTCCACCGAGAAATAATCCAAAAAGTACAGCATGCGATAAATGTATGTAATACTTGAGGTTGTACTTTGACTGATATTAGAAAGAAAACACAAAACACCTACTCAACAAATGAGGCTCTAATGATTCCATTCTGACTCCACGCTCTGCCCATAACTGGTTTGCCGTGTCGATACCAAAGGGCAACGTATTGGTCTTGTTGCCCCAGCGGGGTTTTCAACATTCGACCGAGAGCACGGCAGACGGGCCTGCAAAAAAAAACGAAATTAAGACTGACCGACTATACATACTATACTTGTGCTTATGAGACATGTACTGCTAAATTTAATTGCGCGAAATTGTATCTGGTGAAAGGTTTACAACTCTTAAAGCGAAATACCGGCCGGTTTTTGAAACGCATTGCGTACACCTGCATTCTTATGCAGCATATGCAAATGAGCAAAAATTAGAGTAAAAACTAGACCCCAATTAGACCCCATTTTGCATGAATGCCTAGTAATGCAAGTACTTGAGATGCGTTTCAAAAACCGGCCGGTATTTCGCTTTAATAAGTGACCCATTGTTCTTGTTTTATGCTAATGCCTGAGACGTGTGAACGATGTCGGGACCCAAGATTTCCGATAACTGCCGATATAACTCAATGATCAATGATGCACACGTCCTGTTACTGTTAAAGCGAATTGTCGGCTGGTTTTTGAAACGCATCCTAGACAGCTGAATTTTTAAGTATTTATGTTAATTTATTCGAATTTAGCTCGATTTTTTATGCCAATTTATGTTCATTTGCATAAGCTGCATACGAATGCAGGTGTACTCGGTGTGTTACAAAAACGGGCCGATATTTCGCTCTAAGATCTAGAGAAATGTACAATGATTCAATTCCCTACTTATCAATTGGTAGCCGGTCGCCCTCCTTAAAATCGGCCCAGTCGTTGACCATAAGCGGGGGACGGTCTGTAAAGTTTATTAAAATACAAGAAGCATTTGTCCAATTAAGTGGATAAAGAAAATCATGGTAAGGGTAGAACACTTGTCAGTGATGTAGGGATGGCATGGAATCATGCGACATGAATCCTACAGGGGTGTTATCAGTCCAAGGTTTTTTCTACTTCCTTACTACGGTCTCAAACGCGCAGCGTGATCATGCAAATCCGCGTCCGTGGGAAAGTGACGGCTTTTTGACATGGGGCAGAAAAAAGGGCGGGGCTTGTTTTACTCTGTCTCGAGTTTTTCAAAGCAAATTTGCAATCATTTCCCGCGGACGCGGATTCGCATGTCCGCCCTGCGCGAATGAGAACCAGGGTACGCGTATCTTCCTTGGTCTCGAACACGCCTATTGTTTGTAGTTTTGTAGTTTATACTGTATTCAGATCCATAATACGCACGTAATTTCTACAATGACCCCTTCCGCTCTTTGCGGTCGAAAATACAGAATAACTCTCAACCCCGTTTGCGCTGCGTCATTATTTCTGTCACAAACCTAAAAATGAGGCACTTGGCTCGCGAGTGGATGTCTCAATTAAATCTTTGCTCAGTCCGGCCAACTTTCTCATTGCCTTCTTCAAAGTCTCCCAGCTATCCGAACGTTTTGCCGTGACAGGAACACAAGAGTGCGACCGCCGCGTGGCCCTATCGCTGTCGCTACTTGTCGATGACGAAGAATCCGACGCTTCACGACCAGTCACCACGTCGGGAGGGTCGCGGCACTCTGGCGAATCTTGCGCGGCGTCGTTTGGCATGCTGGGAGAACGCGCGGCAGGGGATAGGCTGTTACTCTGCGGCGCAACATTATTACTGCTGCGGCGGGGCTTTAGGATTTGTCGGTTGGACTGACTTTTGACTTTGTTCTGCGAACAGATGAAGCATGGGCAATGCGGCGGTCCTCCCTTAGTGATCCGACACAAGACGAAGAGCTTCTGAATCAGAGGATTCGACTCGGCGATCTGAAAAGGGTAACAAGTTGTCTTAAAGCGTACGAGTCATGCATTTGGAAAGGTGACTATTCACTATTGAATCGGCGAAGAGCATTATAGGTCATGCTCACTGCCACCTAGAGGTTCGCAATGTTGTTTTTCTTTTACTTATAGCTGCAGATCCATAGTACAAGTTGGCACACTGGGTAACAGTTGTGCTTGAAGTTCAAAGTGGTGTAGTGTTTGTGCCTGGCGTTGGGTTATTTTTCGTAAGACATGGCGTGGAAATTAAATCATAAACCAACCGTTTCAAAATTCTTCTGGCCAAGTTGCATGTATGCCTTTTGTTCATCAATGTCATAGTGACCGAGCGGTTGCTGAAGTGTTTTATACATTAGTGTTTGTTAGGCATTCCCATGCATAGAATAACGATACTACGTTCTCGAGCGCGCGGTGCGGTTACGGCTAGACCACCAAAAAATGAGAGCGCGCGCGGCTACCCGCGTGATGCGCTTATTATTCCACGACGCGGTTACTCATACTCGCGCGACGCGGTTACGGCTACCCACACGATTCGTTTCCGAGAGAGTATACGTGCGGTTAGGGTAACCGCGTTGCGCTCGTTGACCTGAGTAGGTTTCACTTCCACACAACCTTCAACATTAACATGGAGCAAACCACAGTCCCATAAATGGGAGTATTTTTGTAGATAAGACGATAGTCAATTGTGTATCTAGTCATTATTCCTTATTTAGTATAACGTAACTATTACCAACCTTATCCGATAAGAATACTGGAATTGATTGACCACAACGAACGGCAAAACAATCGTTGCCCTCTTCCTGCTGAAATAACCGGAAAGTTCTTTAAAGCGAAGTAGTGCATGGTTTTAGAGAATGCTCGTCAGCGGCATTTGCATGCATTTTATGCTAATTGTGCTTAATTACATGCAAGAATGCTAGGTAGTTACAAAAGTCTACTGTACCCACCTTCCACTTTGCAAACGGTAACCAATCATAGTAAAATCCGACCTCGTTATGTGTCTGACTATACTGAAATACACTGTAATGAACAATAGAAATAAGATATTTCTTTGTTTGGGAAACTACTTTCAAGTTTATAAACCTTGAGTGAGAACATATTTTAAACAAATATAGCATTGATACTTTTCTGAACAACTGAATTTTCGTGTATTCTATGCAAATTGTGCCAGACGAGCATCAAGTTTGCATATAAAACACGGATTGCGGTATAGCATACGTTTCACAAAACCAGAGGTCATACCGCCTTAATAATTAACACTTACAGTGAGCAATTGAATCGTTCCTCCCACCTCCTTTCCTGTTTGAACGACGTTATTTGTAACGAAAGAACACTGAAATATCCATACTTTATTGATAGAAGAAGCATGAAGCTACCCCAGGCTATAAATCTATGCGTAAAATTACGCATCAACCCCGGATTGGTTTTGACCATCTCCGGAGGCAAATGCATATATATATATATATATATATATATAGATTTGGGTGAAACGTATCAGTGGTATTTTACGGTTCGGCTCTCAACTAAGCGACCATCTCCGAAATTACGCATGGAAATTATAGCCTGCTACCCCTGCTAATTGTAAGACATTTTATGGTGCATTTATAGTGTATTTATCTCCAGTTTCGCGTTTCCAGTTTCCCATAGTTAAGATATGCAAATGTTAACATTTGCATGTCTTAACTATGGGAAACTGGAAACGCGAAACTGGAGATAAATACACTATCAGTCTTCGGGATGAGGAGGGGAGCTTAAAATTTGCATAACTCTGCTAATTTTGACTTCAAAATTAAACTATGCTTATTAATCGATGATTGTAATGGTAATGGGAATCGTTAGATAATATACAAGCATACCTGAACTACTCCAGAATCATTCCACGCCATTCCCATGTACGGTTTACCGTGTTTGTAACATAATGCGACGTACGTGTTTGACTGACCCATGGCCTTTACCTGAATGTTGGAGAATACAAATTCCTTGCTGAAAATAACCGTTCAAATGTTTGTCATTTTATCACATGGATTTTTTTGTCGTTTGTCGTTTCGCAAGAGAATCGCAAACATGGACAGGCACAGTGACACCTCAGTACAGTGACACCTCCCCGCCAAACGTGACACATGACGAGTACAACGACAACCACCTTATTTAGAAATGCGCTCGAGTTGGAGGCTGACATGAATTGTTTATTTATAATTCATTAGTGAAGTTGTGCTTACCGCCTGTGGTGGGAATGGTGTACCTACTTCCTGGAACGTCCATGTGTCCTCTTGCGGAGACCTCTGAAATCTTCTAAAATATAAGAGAGGATACTCGTTCAGTCCGAGACTCTCCTCCGTACTCTCTCTCTTCCCTCTTCGCTCTCTGTCTTTCCCTTCTCTCTTCTCTCTTCTCTCTCTCTCTCTCTCTCTCTCTCTCTCTCTCTCTCTACCTCTCTCACCCTCTTTCTCCCTGTCTGACTTTTCAAGCCCCTTTGACAATGTTAAAGCGAAATGCTAGCTCCTTTGGAAAATTTGCATATGATAAGCAAATCCTATGTATCCTATGCTAATTTTGTACGATTGTCCGCGCCTATCGTACAAAATTAGCATAGGATACATAGGATTTGCTTATCATATGCAAATTTTCCAAAGAGGCTAGCATTTCTCTTTAAAATATAAAAAAACCCACTTTAGTTGACATTTGGAGCAATGAATTAAAAGTGCGAAAGAAGCGCGCACAAGGATAGAACGGACTGCAATAGCTAACAATGACCGAATTCACAATAAAATTCACTTTTATTGCCTGGAAATTTGCATAATTCTTGTATTTTCTTGAGGTTCTTCACGCGTGAATCAAACCTCTTGAGAGTATTCTAGGAAATTAGAATAGACAGAAGTTCTCAACCTTCAAAATGATATTATGTTATGTTTCATAGCGTTACGGTAATTCGCGTGTCGCCTGTCGCCGCATATGTGTAATATCTGGCCATATGTCGATGGCTCAAAAATCAAATTTTAATGGATTTAAGATTTAAATTAAAACTAGTAATATATTTAACATTTAAATTAAAACTAGAAATATATTTATATATTTAATTTAATTTTTATTGTTTGATTCGCGGAGACATGATAGAGATTACAATCAATAATTATACAATTATCGAAATCAGACACTCCTACACTTACATAATACAAGTAAAGTTCAGTGCAACGTTTTATTGTCGTAACACGTAGGGATATCATGACAAGAAATGCATAAGAAACTGTACAACAACGTCTTCAAGGGATAAAATATCAAAATGAAAACATGTACACAAAAGCACCAAAAACAAAAGACGAAAGACAGCTAAAGTACTGCAGTGGATTACAATCAATAATTCTGCAATTATCAAAAACATAAATAATTATCAGCGCAAAGTAATTATCAAGAATTGTGGCATGACAACAAAAGCTCATGCGCAAAAATGAGAGTCGCTACAAAGTAGACATAATCAGCTAGGGTAAATGTTCTCAACAATTTATTTAAATTATTATGCTTCAGACCCGGTTTTCGCGATAGGGCATTGCGAAAAAAAAACATAATTTTTTCATGATTTCATACTTCATACATTCATACTTCATAAGATTCATAACAAATGTTTTGCAGGCAAAGTACTTACATTCAGTGGCTTATATAGAGATAAGCCACGATAAGTATTTTGATATGAATATAAAATGACTGTTTACAAAGAGTCGATCAATAAGCCTCAATTCTAGTCAGTCTTATCCTTGGTCCACTTTATCAATGTGGCCGGTGATCGGAATAAGAATACAAGTTTTGCGAATAAATCTTCCTCTAGCTCCATTTCGCCGGCTTCTCGTACAAGGAGAATGTCCAGACAGAGTTGGAGCACGCGATCCACATTGGGAAGCTCATCGAACATTATTCTCTGAAAGATATATTTAAACCACCAACAAATTTTTGTTTGTTCATTTGGTTGTACAATGCTCGTTACGCTCGAAATTCTAAGTTTCGTGAGTTGGGAGTCTACTAACAGATTATCTAAAGTCTAAATAAAGTATACATTTAAAGGCTCAGGCACTCAGGCTCACAAAAAAATTAGCTGAAGCTTTCTCAATGAGCACTAGTTAATTTACACAATATGAAAACAACAGTGAATTTCAAAATCCAAAGAGGACGGAAGTTACCGAAAATACGTTTCGCCGCAGTTATATTATCTCGACTTATATCAAAATCTTAATCTGTGTAGCCGCATACTGACCTGCATAGCTCCAGTAACCATATCTCTCATCAGTTTTCCGAAGACAAGTACCAATGAAAAATATAACCCGAGAATGCCTCCACCAGTAATAAAGGAAAACGAGACGGGGAACACCTACAAATCAGATGTATTACTTTTTTCATCGTCACCGTTCCGCTCATTTACTGAGTCTAATAACTGTTACAGTATTTAAATATGTATTACTGTTGTAATAACGCAATATAAATGACGTTAGTTATTATTTTATTGAGATCACTACACTGAGTAAACGTGGCCCGAGTTGGTGGGCCGTGACAAGTTGGACCAGCCGTTTTTTGTATACAGTGCACCAATCCGCGTCATATTGCTCATTGTTGGCGAGTCAACCTAAGCTGCCACAACGCTGCTAAGCATTTGATGGCGTGCCACGCAGTGCGCCCACCTCTCGCGCGCACTACAAGTTCTCGCCAGATACTTGACAGCTTGACACGCTCGACTATCATAAACAAAATGTAGGTGGTGAAAAATCGACATAATCACCTTATCAACAAATCCATAAATAACAATTCCATCGATAACCACTTCATGTGTCTCTTTGATTGGATCAAATTGTGGATCAATCATTCGGAGTGTCCACCACTCTTCTAGACCTTCCTTGCTCAAAGACAGGATCGCATCGACATAAGTTGAGGAGAGTCGGTCCTTGGGACTCTGAAGGGATTATATGAGAAATTTTGAAGGAATAACATTCTCGATTCTAGGTATTAAAGCGAACTAGAATAGAATAGAATTAGAAGAAATACGTAAGAATTCAGTTGTCCACGATGAGCTTCAAAAACAGGCCGTTCGCTTTAAAGTAAGCTATGCGCCTAAAGCAGGAGAACTTTAAGTTGAGGAGAATCATCTTTGGGACTCTGAAGGGATTATAAAGGTGGGGGGACTGCCTAAATAAGTGGGTTCGCTGGGTTTATGCCTAAACTTCGTAAAAGCCTAAAAATAGTACAATACCGAGGTGTGGTGCCTTCGACCTACAATTAGTTACACAAGAGACTTCCTCAAAACTAAGTAATCATGCAATCCAGTCCAGATAACACCAGAGCCAGAGAAAGTAAGAAAAGTTGATAGTCAAAATACAGTGACCAACCTTTAATTGTTCTCCCAACAATGCTGATACATGATCGGATTTGCCTTCTCCTGGAACCTTCATCAAAGAGGGGAAGAGGTTTCTCAATCGTCTGAATAATATTTTGATTTTGATTTTGATTTTTGACCAAAATTTTGATAGAATTCATAGTTTTATATTGATTTACTCCTTCCAATTAAACGCTTTTGCTTGGTAAAGCATGTCTTTCGGAATTTAATACCGTCATCTTTCGATAAAAGGAAACTATTTGAGCACTTCATTCTCCCCTCCTTTAAATATAGGCAATTCTTGGCGTTGACGTATAGAATAATGCCACTCGGTGCTTGTTAAATATTCACAGACAATAAGACAATAAGCTACATTTTAGCAAACATGGCAAAGAACAATCCTATTCGTACTTTGTCATCCTGTTTTCATGCAAGCGTGAATAAGATGACCAACATCGGTAATATTAGTTGTTTGAAAACTAACATTGATTGACTGAAATTTCCCTGCAACATCGATGCGAGCACGTCTCTGGATGGGTCTGATATAGGCAAAGACAAAATGCGAAAACTTTCCACCGTTCCGAATTGCAGCTCAGGATCCGGCGCTCTGAATATGGATTAGAAATCATTTTCATATTTCGAAGTTCCACTAACCAACTGCTTACTGGGGTGTTACATTCCTCCTACTGCTGATTGTAAGTTTAAAGCGAAATAGCGGCCGGTTTTTGAAACACATCGAGAACATCAGCATTCTTATGCAGCTTATGCAAATCAACATAAATTAGAATGAAAAATCGAGCTAAATCCGAGCAAATTAGCATAGATATATATATAAGAATTCAGTTGTCCACGATGCGTTTCAAAAACAGGCTGGTAGTTCGCTTTAAAACCAACTTTGTTCACAAACGAGAAAACGCTGGATGCCTGGTAAGATATCCGTATTGTACATTGCTCTCCTTGGCTCAGAATTCTAATCCCTTGAAGTAACTCCCACCGAACGCTAAGTCAGTCTAAACCTAACTGTAAGCGTAAGAGGTAAGAAGCACCACGTACCTCTTAAAGTACCAGCTGAATTTGAAATCGATTTTCGGTTGAGATTGCAATTGTGAGACAAGTGCCTGTCGTGAAGGTGGACTAATCACCCAACGAGTTGAAGAGTTTCCATTTATCTGAATACTGGTGTAATTACCCACGTTTGAGGTATTACCATGATAATGACGTAGACATCAACGCTGCGATAAACTGTTAAACATAAATAACACCATATATATGGTAATTTTGAGCAATTAAAGGGTCAGGCCCATTTCAAGTGACCCCTGTTTTTGATGATTCCATCTGATTCTCCATGTCAAATATAGTAGGATACCATATTTTTCTAATTTTCAAGCGCAAAATTCACGCAGTATCCAGCAATTTACCATGGCCAGTCATACCCAACTATATATCGCAGTTGTCACGCCCCTCCGCGCTAATTGGGCAATATGCTCTATTGGGCGTGGCAATTGCGATATTGGCCAATCAGCGCGAATGGGCGTGACAACTGCGATTGATTGTTGTGTATGGCTGGCCATGGTAAATTGCTGAAAATTGCGTGAATATTGCGACTGAAAATTGGAAAAAAATCCAGCTGACTATATTTGAAAAGGAGAATCCGATGGAGTCATCAAAAATGTGGGTAATTTGAAATGGGCCTGACCCTTTAAATAAATCTTTTACGGGTTCAAGTTCAAATTCAAAGTTTGCTTATGACATTTTCCGCAGAGGTCCTGAGCCTGAGCAGTAAGCCACTAGTTAATATAATATAATAATATAATATAATATTGATTACGCACACAAAAATGTACACGCACAGTTTGTCGATAAAATACACAAAGACATACAAAGTGAACAAAAAAAGCGTTGCAGTTTCTCTAGACGCAGGTTCGCAGATTGTACCATTGTACTCAACCAAAAATATTCCCACCAAACAAATAAAGTTTACCTCAGCACGCACAACATCCTCTCGAGTATAGTCGGTCATGTACGACAAGGCTCCCTAAAATTGGGATTTACTTACAATTAGCGAAAAAAGTATGGAGGGTTGGTTGAGGTAGATTGAAAAGAGAGAGAGAGAAAGAGAGAGAGAGATATATGCATGGTAGAGAAGAGAACACAGAGAAGGATTTCCACCAAATTTCCAATTAGCTGCACCAATTCTACAATATTTTACAATACCTTGCTCATCCTATATGGATATTGCAGCGCGTCGTATTCCATTTCCGTGAGTTCGCGAATGTTGCCAAGTTGTGCTGTTGATTCGAATATTGGCTGTAATAAAGCAATGAAAAACGACAAAAATAAAGCGGCAGTAAAAATACGTATACTGATAGCTTATTATTTTGGAGATAACGCACAGTATGCTGAAGTGAGCGGTAATTAACCTAAAGAATGGCCGCTAAATTACGTGTCAGAGTGCCACGTCACTACAGTATGCCGGTATACCCGCGGGATCGCTTGTCGAATAACTCCGTTTCCGTCACATTCTTCGCAAGGAAATACAGATAACAATTTTCCTTGTGTCAAAAATAACTGAATATACAGATACAGAATTCGCACCTGAAATCCCGAAATCGACAATTGAACACTGCACTCAATTGGTAGACTCCTTATTCCAACAGTATTTGCCATCGAGAAAAGAACAAGAGGGAACCAGATGACCAGAATTATGCAGAGAAGCAGAAAACCACCAAGGCCGTACTTGAGTAGCGGACGTTTTTTCACACCTTTAGGTGAGGGGTAGTCCTGAAAATAGACGCGCAGATGAAACAAAGCGGGTGCGCGGCGAGCACCTGGCGCTTAATTCGCGCCATCGCACAGCGTGAAGCTCGCTGGTAGATTGGACGAAAATGCGAAAATCAATGCAGTACCATAGAACAAGGTCGCGAAGGAAACACGTTTCCGACGCGGAGGCGAATAAATTTGAGCATATTTCATGGAAATGCAGTTTTCCTGCTGGTGTTTCACAAACCACGTGCCATATCTCTTTAAAGCGCTTACCTCCTCGATATTTTGTTCGCATTTCAACATTGATATATGTGAATATATATCATTGAATAAGAACCAATCGCCGACACCTAAAAATAGGATTTTAGGTTTCTGTATGGTGATAAATATACAGTTCACTCATACAGAAAGACCGACAGACAGACAGACAGACAGACAGACAGACAGACAGACAGAGAGAGAGAGAGAGAGAGAGAGAGAGAGAGAGAGAGAGAGAGAGAGAGAGAGAGAGAGAGAGAGAGAGAGAGAGAGAGAGAGAGAGAGAGAGAGAGAGAGAGAGAGAGAGAGAGAGAGAGAGAGAGAGAGAGAGAGAGAGAGAGAGAGAGAGAGAAGATATGATGGATAGAAAGACGCAGAGGGACGGAGAAGGAATTTGCAGACTGCTGAGTGCTAATTCGAAAATAAGATGTAAGAAGACAAGTTAATTAAGGAATAACCTAAAGCCGTGTCCATCCAGATCCAGTCCATAAGACATCGCAATTCGAAAAGAAACGGGATCATCATGAACCTGTAATACTATTCACAAAATAAGGTGGAAAGGAAGAAGGCACGAAGGTGCGCCTATATCTCGCTGCGCACCCCACCAAGTGCCAGACTTTCGCCAGTTTATCGCGAGTGGATTGAGCTGCTGAAAACAGTGAAAAAACAGTGTGTTTCAGCCATATCTCTTATCTTCCCTTTAGTTTATCTTGTTGGTACTTTTGCGGAAAAGCGATCAATACCCACCTTTTTTACCTAATATCATCCCTAGGGAATAATTCAAGAAACATTTTGTATGCTCTTTGTTTAAGTTTACCTGTTTACAATCAAACTAAAGCATAAAAACAAGGTGATTTTCTCGTGAACCCATCCCTTTAAAGGGATCGGCTCACCTTAAATTGTGCCTGTTTTTTTTGTTTCTTTATTTTCTACCAGCCGTTCGAAGAGCCCTACGGGCTCTTCTCCGACTGAGGAATCGGCCTTCGGCCGATTGTTACACACTGTTCAAAAAAGAACTTTCATTTACGTTTATGTGTATGTGGAAACGTATAATTTGGTTCTGGACTTCAGCGTTTTTGCAAATTATGCAAATTCTCTTCTCCTATAATATCTCCTATAATATCCTCGACATATAAGCTAGCATAGCTCAGCAGGCAGAGCGTTGGACTGTGAAGCGAGTGGTTGTGTGCTGCTGTGTGTGGGTTCGAATCCCGCCAGCGGCAAAGATTTTGTATGTTCTCTTTCGATTGTGAATAGAAAATTTTCTTTATGAAAGGATTTCGTTATGTTCACACAAACAAAAAAGTAAACTCTTCTCCTTTATATAATAAGATAAGGGATAATAAAAATTTGGAATACAAAAAGTAGTGTTCTATTTCAATACTCACGAAGATATTAGGTGATAAAGTGGTGGATCGATCGGCCCGAAATGAAAAAGTGCAATTGTCCTGCCTTGTTTGTATGGGACAATTAACACTTTTTCATTTCGGGCCGATCGATCCACCACTTTATCACCTAATATCTTCGTGAGTATTGAAATATAACACTACTTTTTGTATTCCAAATTTTTATTATCCCTTATAGAAAATACAGAAACAGAAAAAAACAGACACAATTTGAGGTGAGCCGATCCCTTTAATTGACCTGTATTAGGTCTTTTTGATATGATCTAAACATTGCATACGCATAATCATACTTATTGAAGCAAACACTACGAATTCAAGAATTATTATTCAGGAAAAACTCACATTTTATAGAGTGCCCAGTTAATCGCGGTAAAAGAAGTACCAACGGAGTTGCCCATGCTGCGTTTCGGGTAGCCGGTTCGGATCTATAATGATTACGTTTTTCAGGCAAAAACCGGCCGTTATGTCGCTTTCAAAATGTAATTTAATTCAGTCGAAGTACACTTTTTGGAACCATTTTCAAAAAGTCGACGTTTCAAAGAGTCACCTGTTTCGCCGAAAGTATAAAGTAGATAACTTTGGTGAAGTACCACAACTTGAGCGTGTCATTGTTGACAAAAAGGCGATCAGTTGCCTTTGGAAGAAGTAGAAACATCCAAATGTGAACGAAAATCACCAGACAGACCTGAATTCAAATATTGTTTTTTTTATTAAATATAAAATGGTCAGGCAAATATTAATTCGTCTATACTTGAACGTAAATCACTTCTCGCTTAGACCAATATTAGACTACCCTTTTTGTAAAATTATGTTCCGTAATTCAGCTTTCTTTATCTTTATCTTTTGATATTTTTTCATTTTTTATTGGTGGAAATTTTTTTAATTTCAATGCTATTTCGTCGCATCACACTTGAAACACGTTTTCTAAGAAACCTATGAATTGCAATCATTTATATTTCAAAAATACCTGGAAAACAATCTTTCCAACGAGATGTTTCCTCAGAAAGAAGGCTCGATCGAAGATAATCAGGACGAATTGGAATATTAGCATCATCACGAGTGTCCCAGGTACTTTGTTCTCAGAGAAGTAAGATGTCACGTCACCTCCAGCGGAATCGGTCTGAAAGTTAAAGCGGTATGACACGTGGTTGGGCGACATGCATCATGTGGTCAGAAATTTAAAGTGGTATGACACGTGGTTGTGAAACATGCATCATGTGCTCTATATGAATATTGGGTTCCATTTTGTGAATTGTTTGGACCCTTGGAACTGTTGAGAAGCACTTTCGTATTAGGGTATCATTTTGATTGCATATGTTTCGATGTATGTATCAATAGCCTATTTACAATGATTCTTTATTAAGAGACTTAATGAAAACGCTTAAATCATAACGGATTGAAAACCATTTTTCTGGCGGATTTAAAGCGGTTTTTCATTCCGATATGGTGTATGCAAATGACTGCGCGACTACTGCGCGATTATTAACATGACGCATACAACATAGAATGCAGGTTGTCCGCAATACCTTCCAAAAAGATGCCGTTCTATCGCTTTAAAATTCTAAAACCCTCACCCCAAAGCTCGAGTAGCCAAATATGATGATCACAAAGCAGATGACGTCACATATGAACATTGCCGTATGCAAATCAACGGGCACCGAGGACCGCGACGCCGAGAGAAGGTCGTTGAAGAATTGACGCATCGCACCCTTGCTCTTCGTCATCCTGAAAGTAATGAAAAATCAGAAAAATATTTTTTCCCGTGCGCCTGGGCCCCGGTTGGTGGTTCATTTCTTTGTGTTAAATTATTACGGCACCGTATTTTTTATATATATTTCTTAAAGCGAAATGCCAGCCCCTTTGGAAAATTTGAATATGATAAGCAAATCCTATGTATCCTATGCTAATTTTGTACGATTGCCGTGGACGATCGTACACAATTAGCATAGGATACAAAGGATTTGCTTATCATATGCAAATTTTCCAAAGGGGCTAGCATTTCGCTTTAACCAGTAATCTATACAGTAACCCTCTATAGTCTATAGTGTTCCCTTCTTATTTCTTATGCAAAAGTCAAATCTTATTTTCGAGGAGCGTTCCTTTATAAATATTCAAACCCTCTTATTTTCACACGCAACGATTTTTTTTGGATGCACATAAAAAAGAGCCGTTCGCATAAAAATGGGCCGAGCAGTAAATATGCAAATCACCAAGGTTTGTCACGGGGGAGGCACGTGCAAAACATGTCATTTTGCTTTAAAATAAGAATACCGGTTTTATTTTGTTGTTGTTCAATAATGTAGGCATGGCACCTGGTTTTGAAACGTATGCTGAGCAGCCGAATTTCCATGTACAATATGCATATATGCAAATTGGTGTGCAATTTTCAGCATAGAATAGAACACAATTTGCATATAGTAAATGAGTTGTTTTCAACATACGTTTCAAGCCGCTTGTCATGTCAGACCGCTTTAATACCCCGGGACTATGGTAGAATCTGAGGTCAGACTTTTCGGTGCATGTAAAGCACGTGGTTAGGCGGCCCAGTGTCTGTTATTTTCTGTCTCTCTTTCTCCTTCTCTCTCTCTTTCTCTCTCTCATCTGTCTACCTTCTCCTCTCTCTCTTTCTTTCTCCCCCTCTCTTTTTCTCTCCCCTCTCTAACTCTACTTCTCGTACGGTCTAATCCCATCAGTTTTTTTCGTTGTACGACAAACAGCTTCATCGACGTCCACAAAGAAATCCATCTCGCTTCTCTTCTTCTCTCATTTTACGTACTATTTCCCTCTCACGTCGTCTGCACAATGCTATTTCTTCATCGTCAATACCCCTGATCCCTCCACGGCTCACTCACCCTCTCGTCGATTGAGGCAGCCAGAATCGGACCATATGCAGGCTCGGTCCTGATTTGAATTTTTGAAGCGGTCTGTCACCTGGTTTGTGAAAAATATACTGGATGGCTGTCTCTCTAATATGTTAATTGCATGACGTTCAGTGCACTTGGGCACCGAAGGACGTATAATATAAAAATCCATGGAGATTCAGTCATACAGCATGTGTTTCAAAACCACGTGCCTTCCGCTCGCCCGCACCCCGCAAGAACCCTAGATTCATAGTCCTTAGCATTTGTTTAAAAAACAAGTAGTTGCAAGTTGGTACTGTACGTAAGTCGATGTAAAGTGAAAGTATTCTGAACTCGCCCATTATACCAAATCGTGTTTCGCAAACGGCCGTAAAGCTCGACAAATGGTTGTTTGATCTTTACAACGAAATAGTTCACAATTGAACTTGTGATCTCCGAATTTGCGTTCTTGTAGATGTTTTTGCGAAAAGAGCACATAAAGAAAGAACTAGCTCCAAGGAATAGAACATAGGACCCAAACTTTAAAGGAGTCGGCTCACGAAAAATAGACTCTCAATATCTTTCCTTTCATCGAAGTATGATGGCTTGATCTTCCAAAAATCTTCGTCTCGTAGGTACGAGCCACACCGCCTATCGAGCCTATGCCTATGGCGTAACGTAGTGTTTTCATAAACAGCCTAAGCTGATAATGAGCCACTAGCTGGTGACTTTACTTCTTTTTTATTTCTTTAATTTAAGTTTTTATTTTTTTTTATACACAATATACTAGCACAATATACTATTTTTTTATACACAATATACACAATATACTGTTTCATCATGTTTATGTGACGAGTGAAACATTTCATTTTTTAAAAACGACTCTAGTTTTCGTTCATGTATGGCTATGGAAGGACTGTGACTATGAGGTTTCTACGGCTAATAATGCTAATAAGAAGGGGCCCATCACACGTTTAAACCAGCTAATAAGCTTAAGTTCTTAATAAGCTCAATTAGTTTTGAGGTAAGCTAATAAGGCTAAGTTTTCGTTTAGATAACGTTCCAGGTTCCACTAAAAGAAAAAGGGAATTTTTCAAAAATTTGATGATTAATTTCAAGCCTTTATCACTTTTTGTCCCAATAATATATATGTACCCGTTGTAATAGAATGAAAACAATTTTGATAATGATTAAATATTGTGAGTTACATCAAATTACATCAAATTAGTCTAGAATTTTTCTCTGTTTACAGTGTTTACTTTTTTCGGATTACTGTATGATTCAGAAATCATATTGTACGCGAAGCTTTATCCATAACAACTTCCCACTGAAAATGTGGATGTGTGGTTGGAAATTTAAAAACTATCCCACAAGATATCGTTAGGTTATAATCATTCGAACTTCACAACTATATTAATACTAAATACTAAGTATATATGTACAATGGATTGTTGTATATTATGCAAATTATTGATCTCATCTGTTTAAACGATGCTTCTGTTCTTCTGTAAAGCGGAATATTGTCTGTTATATTCACATTTTTCTTTGTATTACGCGGCAGTTGAAACACTATGCGGTATTTGGCTACAAAATTTCAATTGGAATCCGTTGTTCGACATATGTGTATTGTAATTGTTTGGTCAAGTCCTTAATTATCTCGTGGATTATCCACGAACATACCATGTGCGGTATAGGAGTATTCGTACATAGCGCATTCGGGTTGCTGCGGGCGGAGGTATATCAAGGATGCTAGTTTTTGAGCTTATGTTGTACTTAGTACTATTTGTAGGAATGCCCAATGTGTTGCAATTATTGTTGTTATCTTCGCCGTGATTTTTTTTGGAGGTAATGTACGAATACTCACGTAAATTTGCTCAAGATAATTAAAACCATGGCCATTCAATTGATGCTTGTCAACCTTTCATCATATTGATGCACACATTTTATGTGTTAATAAATATTTAATATTTAAATATTTAACAGCACCTCGCATCTCGCTTCTTTATACCGATAACAAAGCGAAATACTGGCCGGTTTTTGAAACACATATGCAAATGAACATAAAAATAAAAAAATCGAGCAAAATTAGCATAAATATGTAAGAATTCAGTGTCCACGATGCGTTTCAAAAATCGGCCGGTATTTAAAATTAGTTTTAAATTGATAGTGACTCGAATTCTAGTTCAGATGTACGTAGTTTAGTGCTCCTGAAAAGCACGTGCCCACTACTATTTGTCGAAAAAAAAATCAATGTGGCAACTTTCTCTCACAGGGCTGTCATTCAGTTTTTCGCAAACAAAAAACACCTCTTGAAGAGAGTTCGAATTTTCCTATCTTAGCGCTTGCACCCAAATTACGACGAAAATTCAAGTGTTTAGGATTTTCGAGTTCTTTTCCGCATACAATTAGGAGAAACAATGATGGTTCAAAAAAGGGTCCGCTTTTGAAAAATGACTCTATCTCTATTCATTATTTTCTTTTTGTGAAAGAAAAAATCGTTTTACTAATTGTGAGGCGATACCGCAGTAATATTTAACATGAATTCACTGCATTTCTAAATATTTCTAAAACCGTTTGGTGACGGGCCAACGGAGGGTTTTCTGTGGTTTCGGCAATTATTTCGTTTTCCTGTGCACATTTTTCCTGTCGTTCATATTTTTCGCTACGGTTGCCTAAGTATATTTATTTATTTATTATTATTTCAGACTAGAAATGGTGTCTGCACCACTATTCCTCGACCAACTGCCAGCGGAAGTATTGCATAACATATCAATTTATTTGGATCACACTTCTGTACAGAGATTACTACAAACAAACACTCGATTGTACAATGTCATTACTTCGAGGAGGTAGGGATGTTTAGCGGATATAACACCCAGTTTTTGAAACATATGCTACCATGCGTTTTATGCAAATGGGTATAATTAAAATAAACAATCGTGCACTATCGCGCAGTTATTTCCCTGCAATACGTGGGAATTCAGCTGTCCAATATATGTTTCAAACACCGGCTGTTATGCCTTAGTATGTCCAGGTTGTCAAAAATGTGTACAATGAAACTGAACAAACCAACTAAGGATGTAGTTGCATTTGCAGTAAGTCGTATGCAACTACAAAATAGATACGAATTATTTAGATACTTATGATTGCATTTAGACACGTGTACGCGCGTCTGGACGTGGAGCTCACGCTTGCAGAAATACAAAAACCGGTAAATCTTGAGAATTGCTATGTTTCACGAGTTTGTTTTCAGTCTGGAAGTCAAACTAATATACTTCTAATAACTATTATGATATACTGATACTTGAAGTAAAAGGAAATAAAGGTACGCAGCTGACACAGGAAACCGGAATAATTCCCAAACCAGAGAAAAACCGCCGGCTGCCGGTCACCAAATGGTTTTCACCGAAAATGCCATTTGGCGACTGGTTAGTGTCCATTTGGTGACTAGTTGACGACGGTTTTCGAGAAATTTTGGTCACTACAAAGTTACCAGTTGGTCACCAAATGGGTTGGCCTACGAAAAAAAACGGAACCGTCACCAAATGGTTTCTCCGTTTCCTATAGACGATGAGTAATTTCCATTAGTAATGAGTCATAGTGAATTCTTGATTTACTACTATAAATATTAAATAAAATAATTATTAATTTAGAAATGCGAATCACTGCAATTGACAGTGCGTAGCAGGAACTCGTCCGGAACAAATAAGACTACGGAAACTGCTCGAAAACCCCCAAGAGACCTCCTGGGACTGGCACATACGAAGAAAGAAAGGTAGCACAAAAATTTCTTTACTTTCAAATATTATGTCTGCTATTATATATTGATATTGATTTTTTTTTGTTCGTTGGATAATGTCGCTTTTGCTTTTGAAGAAAATGCGAAAAACGTTTCATATTTTCTTTCGTTGATTAGAAAAAAATTATTTAGGTTTGTGTCATTTCTTGATTGTTAATTTTGATTTTCCACTATGTGGCGCATTACAATATTCAACTATCTAGTCGGTTTGCTGTTGTGTTGGGAAAAAACGCCAAAATTGCAAAATGAGTTAAAGCGGTAAGGCACGTGGCTTGGCTTGTTCGTACACTGAACAACAGCTTTTCTGTTCGGTATGCGTTTTAAAGCCGCATGCCATTCCACTTTATGCTCTGATATTTTCCCAATTCGGCTTTTTCCCCATGGCACCAACATTCCGACGAGTAGTATTGTCATTTTCCATCGCCCACTTCTAAGTGGTGCCTTAGTTACCGTACATTTTCAGTAGTTTGGATGCAGCAGCCGCCTACTGTTTGCCCCTGCTACTGTCACAGTGCAATCCCGTTGCACTGTGCCTTGTACGTTACCCTAACAACTATTTTACCAAAAATCAGTCGTAAGCGAGACATGCGTGTGTACCTTAGCGTTGCTTTTACCGTTACCGTTGGATAACTTTTGTGATATCTGTTAATTTTATGCCAAAGCTCAGCTGTAGACAAGCAGCTAAATGCGTTTCCTCATACAATCATGACCAGCGTACTAGCGCTGCAGTATAGCTGGTATCAAATTTACAGATATCTCTAACAAATTTTATACGGGAATGAAGCTCAGTATAAGCGCGATGCTAGTGCCTACCCTATGCGTAAGCTACATATACGAAGTTAGTCTGTGTCAAAAGAAATTGCGCATGTTCTCTTGCGATATATAACTCGTTCTGAGTGCGTGATTGTGGCGTATTAACTTACAATTATATGCAGTACGCGCCAGCTCTAAGCATTGAACGAAAGCCAAGTATTAATTGGATTTCACACGTGGTTCTTGAAGCTCAAAAGGGCTTGGTCCTTGGTCTAGTGCGAAGGCTTATATTTCCTCAATAAAGTGTTCACTTTAGCGTCACTGCTCGGATGAGGTCTTGGTAAAAGTTGCGGATGTTCTGGAGAAGAAGCGAAGCAAGGTATGTCAATACTCATTTGGTGGTCCACCTGCGCGCGCGGCTGGTGCACGACGTGTGCCTGAGCTGCGATGTTTGTGCGCTGGAAGTCTGCGCGTCTCACACAAAACTTGGCGCATCATCCGCTCACGCACGAAAGACTAAAAAAACGGGGAAGCGGCTCAAAAAGTGTAGCGCCTGTTTCAGTGGTGACGGCTCCACAATACAGCAGTTTGTTATTCGGAAGAAACCGATACAAAATATGATCGCAATATTTAGGTGAAGGAGCTGGAGATACACACGGGAACCGCCACGCCAACTTCTGTACAGAGACTGCTCAATAGTTGCACACCAACAAAAGTCATTGTTAGGTGGGTCCTCAATAACGACAATAACTGCTCAGCGTCTTTAAAGGGTGCGGCACGTGGTTATTGCACTTGAAAGTACAGTATGACTTCTCAAATTATTAGCTATGTATCAGCTTTATTAAAAAAAATGTTTAGAGCCGAAACTTTTGCGGATGTATCGGAAGCAACGTTCGCTACGGAGAGCTTCAAGTATGTTTTTAAGAGATGGAGTAAACTTATGAACCGATGTTTTATGTTTCTAGAAGGAAAGAAAACCGTGCGCTTTTCTAGCTGTCAATTTACTTTGAATACTGAATTTCAAAAAACTTTGTTGCGTTCCTTATTTACAGGCGCTCAATAAAGTAGTGACAAAGATATGTTTACTACTCCATATATGAATTTTAAAGGGACATACAAACACGATTTCTGAGACTGTCCCCTCTAGGATTCCCATTTTTTAGGTCAGCGCTAGAAATCGACGTTGACGTCTTCCACATAAACAAGCATCCATCAAGAGTTCTCGACGGAAAATGTCTTATTGGAATCAAAGCGCGCTCACTTTCAATTAATGTGCCTTTTGCTCTTAATACAGAAATCGTCAACGAGCTGGTGAAGGTGAGATTTCAGATTCACAACGTTGCGAGAATCCTGCAGTTTTTGTCTAGAGAATCCTACGGATTTTACTAAGCTCTGGGTTTGGTGGAGTAGTCGGTGGAACGAGAGTTTCTAGCCGAAATAAAACTTCTGAAAATTACTGTAAAACGCTGTCACCATCTGTGTAAAACGAAGGGATGAAAATCATTAGAATTTCTTCGTAACAAGGTTACCGGCTGCCGTAAAAGAAAGCATACATATACAGACCGGAATGTCTGGTGTCTGGAATGTCTGGAATGTCTGAGGGTGTCTGGTTATACAGATGTATAATCAGACAACCCTATTAGGTGACATAAGCCAACACAAGGTTAGACACGGGGTGAAAATGTTGAATTTTGCAGATAAATAAGAAAATGTGAACGAATCACGAATTTAGGGTTTCCTGCGCTTCGATCGGTCGTTCGACTCTAATTTGGGATGGACAATCCTCGCAAATACTAGGAAGTTGAGCGAGAATATTATTTTTGAGTAAGCTTATCTTCTTCTTTTACTGTTAATGATAATGCAGCTAATGTTGTTAAGGTTCATCTTATTTCACTTTGTTAAAAGTTAAAATATGGTTCCCCCACTATTAGTATGTACTGTCACTGTCACGTACATACTGTACCGCACAACCATTTATGGTGTGATTATGGAGCGCAGCAACTGCCTGAAGGCGCATGAGATGTCTCAACAGATATAAAGATAAGTCATTAATAATAAAACCTATTTTAGCGGAATCGACTACAAAACCAAGACGTTGTACAGTATGAGAGGTGAAATTACGGGAAAACTCTTCGAAATTAACAGAGGAGCGGATTCAGTAAGTCAACGTGTTATAATATTTATTTGGGGAATTAGCACATGATATGCATATTGGAACAGCTCCGGGGGTTCTAGTCAGTTAACCTCGTTGGTAGTGGCAGTGTCGTAGGGAATACTTGAGTAATTGAAGTTTTGGTGAGTTCTGATCACCGGTGATGGACATTATGGCATTGACCAAGTAACCAGTATTATTATATCTAATGATTTTGTAAATTTTCAGTCGGATCGCTTGCGTACCATGTGGAATTCGTCAACTCTTTTCATTAACGGCGTACTCTCTTCTCTCCGTCAGGGCTACGATTATATTTAAGTTTTTGTAGCTGGGACGCTAACCCCGTATACCAGCTGCAAAGCGACGGGGGTTCGATTCCCGCTCGTAACAATATTTTTTTAATCCCAAGAACCCTTAGAGCCAAAGATCAGGAGGCAGTGTTCAACGGTTCATTCACTTTAAACTTAAACTTTGACTTATCGCTGTGTTTATATATGCTTGTCTTGTTTACTCATCATCGTAATTTATTAGTCTTTGTACATATTTTTGGTGGATTTATTTTGTGCATGAACGGAGAAAGTTTCGGGTGAAACGAAAGGTTTCAATAAATGATTTGAATGTAATTTTTTACAGTACGCATTCCAGAGCTGTTGCTTGACTACTGTTTAACTACTGACTACAAACAAATTTCCTTTTTCGGCGCTGATAGCGAAAGCAACAAAATAACGTAGGGATAAGCAATAACAATAATGTTACATGATAATGAAATGAGGAGTAATAATAGCGTCACTCGTTGTTTTGTGATATTCGCACACACATTTTGTGGATTTTTTTCTCGTCCAACGATATCGTACCATTTTCAAGGTGCCAGGGTACAAATTCTTTTTACAATAGAATCAAACATTTAAACCCACGTCTTCTCCAGCTTTTGCTTTCCTTCCCTTGCAATGTCTCGTAAATCGGCCGCGGTTCGAACTTCCACAATTGTAGCCATTGACGGCCTTCGCGAGGCTCCTTCGATTCCCCTTTGACGTTTCTTTTCAATTTTACGACGGAACGCTTCCTCGTCGTGCTCGGTATTCCATAGTCCGTTGGCCTAAAAATCAGTAAGCGAGATACGAAAGAAGCCATGAAGATGTAGCTTGACCAACTGAGAAAGAAGTTACCCGTCTATGATTTTGCATAACTTCATACGACTAAAGAACCGCAGCGACATGGGTCCGTTATCAACGTGCAGTGTGGATATTGACTATACTATTGAGCCCTTGGTGAAACATGTACTGTGCAAAAATAACGCGAGTTTATGGTTATCACTAAAAGCAAGTTGCTAGTGTATAAGTAATAAGTGCTACACAGTAAGTTAAACTCACCAAGAGCAACGAGCGATGGAAGAATAACGTCATCAGTAACGCCAGATCCCATGCCGCGTATTTGTTGCGTTTTTCTGAAGGATTAAACGATAAAAGGAACACATATTCTGAATACATAAACTAATAGTGTGTGTGAAGTGAATAGCTTCATTCGACTAATTTACCGCAGGGATATGGCCACAGTTATCAACGTGTGGTGTGGATATTGACTATTCAAGCCTTGGTGAAACATGTACTTTTATATGCAACTAACACAGGACAGGATTAAAAATTAAAAGCCCGAATGACATCATCACATAAAATGTATGATAAAATCTTAATTGAAACAAACCGATTCCCAAAATCCGAGGTGGCCATAATGGGTCAACCGATGTGCTCGTGTTCCACGGGAAGAAACCGAATTGAAATGCCGTTTTGACGAGGACCATTATCTGGATAATTTAATATGTGGAACTACTCACATTTTGATGCAAGCCTTCTAATAAGAAAATAAGACACTATTTATTCTAATTAGCAGTTGTCTACTGTTTTCATTGTCCGTAAGAATTCACAAGGACAACTTGGATAGGAGGATAAGATCGTGAACTTAACCACCATCGTTATCTATTGTAACAATAAGATTCTAAACATTATATGCTAACACTCAATCATAAAAAAACGTTAGAAGGCAAATCCTTAGAACCGCACCTCAGTGTACTTGATTATCGTAATCCAAAATCGTTTCGACGGTCGTGGTACAGTAAGCGTTCCCCATAAGAAAGTCATCAAAGGTAGTGGTAGAGAAAGTAGGGAAGCCGAACTAAAGAGATAAAACAAATTCAGCGGTTTTCATTAACCTAGCCTCCAGAGCTTGTATGATTGAAAGTACTGTGTTTTCGTCACGATCGGTTTCTCCACCTCCCACCCTTGGCTTTATAGCTCTTGAAGCTAGGCATCTTTATAGTTTTCTTTTTTTTGTGATCATTCAAGCAGAATTCATATGCCAAGAGTAACAATACAAGTTTGGGAAACATTTCCAAGGACTAATACTTACCTCATATGATTGAGCACAATCATAAAATAACAGATAATTTCCGATTTTGAAATCAGCAAGTAGTAGATTGCCTTCACTAAGCGCACGAGTAAGTACTTGTCGGCACTTTCCTGAAATGGGAAATGGCAACTAAGGTAACCCTAAGGTAGGCCTTTAATAGGTACTTAAATACTGTAGTTGAAGAAGGTCATTGTTCCAGCCTCGTAGACGATGTTAAGGAGCTCCGTGAAATGTTTGGTCAATTTTTGATGCCAGCTAATAGATTCACACGCTTTAAATAATTTCAGAATAATCATTTTGTATATGCATTTTAATTTCAATGTTATTGCAGCACTTCTAAAATTGTATTTATATATATATTAAGTGAAACTTAGAAATCAACAATGATTTAACACCACTTAAGAAGCTAGACCTCTTAAATGTGTCTAGCCTGTGTGTGTTTTTTCTCTCTTGTTTGTATAAATATGTACTTTTTTTTATGGAATGGAATAAAGAGTTAATAAAAAAAAAAAAAAAAAAAGGTCCTAAGATGTAAGTTGTATACATATGTGGTGGACAGGATGTTTGTCCACTTCTTTGACTGTGACCCGATTCCATTACTAACTGAGACCGTATTCACCAACACACAGGGCCCTCCCTGGGGAGGCCAGGGAGGGCTCCCTGCCTGTTGGTGAATACGGCCTCTGAACTATGTGAAATAGACCGCAGCAGACAAGTCGTGATATTCGCTAAAATTCGTCAATCGGCCAAACAATACAAACCTTATTCTTAATAATTTCCATTTCGTCGTCGAGTTCGTCTTCGTCCTTTACTTCGTCTGCTTTGCTATCGGGCGCCTCGCCATCTCTTGAGATTAAACACGATTAAAATTTTGTAAAAAGTATAACATTATTTCTTCACTGGCATCATCAACTTAATATATTTTCTAGGAACGTTTTATTTTACAAGCAGTTGTCTAGTGGCTCGTAACATACTCAATATTTCACAATTAAAAATTAGTGTTCAGATATTCTCACTTTTGGATAGCTTCGTGTAGTCGCACCATGTCGATATCGCTGGTCGAAAGAGCATGAGCTTCCTGTTTATTTTCAATTTCCAAACGAAGCATACTCCTCTTTCGCTCACGGAATGAAGCGCTCATTGCCTCATCATCCTGAACGAAAAACAATCTTTGTTGTTTTATGTTCTATCCATACGTTTTAGCATCAATAGTGTTTTACAGCAGGCACACCCATGACGCACCCATGGCGCACATATCGGTGTGCATACCGCACATCGCCATGTGTGCGCCGTGTACCGTGAAGATTCCATATGGTTCCACATACAAAAAAAATAGGAAAAACTTGCCGAGTCGTCGGCTAACTGCTTATGAAGTCGTTTTTCATTGGTCAATATATGCGCGACGTACCTGAACGAGAATGATGTATTTGGCAATTGTTTCTTCAATGAACCAATACATACTCGCAATCAGAGGCCATATTCACCACTACGATTCCCTCGGGGAAATATTTCCTAGGGACGGAAAATAGCTCACTAATACGAGACAAGCAGAGAAAAAGACGGTGAATTCCCCTTGGGGAAACGAGTGGTGAATATGGCCTCAGGAGAAGTCTAGGGCTTGCAACTGCACGGGAAAATAGCTGGATTTGTGCTTTAAAAATTAATTTTCCTCAAAAAATAAATGAAAAATAAAACAAAATAGAAACCTATAATCCCTGCTCATCATCATAAGATTCGAAATGAGTGATTCGACAATGCCTCTCATAAAAAGAACGCCGAAAGTTCCCAAGTTTCGTAGGAATTCTTTGATCCAATGGTAGTCTGAATTAAGTACTACAGGTAACCTGCATATGTATAAGTATAGTGTAGCAATAAAAAATGAAGTGATTTGACATGTGCATCAATCCATGATAATACAGCGGCAGTTATGTTGCAGTGCATAAATATTCTATGAAAATCAACTTTGTCTTAAAGGGAGAGGCCCACGAGAAAAATTTTTTCCTCAATTTACTTGCAAAAAATGTCCGGAATTTCAGAATTGTTACTGTGAAGACCGCGTTTCTTTGCAACGAGAACTCACAGACTTATTCCCCGGCAAACAGTTCGGTCAGGTACCGTAGTCAGCAACGTCAAAATACGTTTTTACGGTTTATGTCGGTTCATTACCATTCTTTCTCTGCATGATAATTGGTCAACGAATGAATAACATTCCTACAACTTTTAAAATCGTTTACAATAATGTAATGCCCTAAAAGCGCAAAAATCGATTCTGACTACGGTACCTGGCAGAACTGTTTGCCGGGGAATAACTCAGTGAGTTCTAGGTGCAAAGAAATGCGATTTTTGCAGTAATATAAAATTCCGGACATTCTGTGCAAGTAAATTGAGGAAAACTTTTTTCTCATGGGCCTTTCCCTTTAAAGGATCGCAGTCACTACAAAATCGTCGTTTTTCTTCGAGTTTACTTGTATTTAGTAAAGAATAGAGACAAATACTTTACCAAAACCGAATAATTTGAATTCCAACTCAGGGAGTGAACAAGTAGAAAAGTAGTTCTACTTAGCTACCGCAGGATCACGAAACGTGTTCAGACAGCTGCTTCCCTATCGGGAGTACGCAAATTATTTCGGCAAATATCTGCATATTATATCTTTACATATACTGCAAGGGTCTGCAGGCATATCACTACACGTTTCATAATCCCGCGGTAGTTAAGTAGAACTACTTTTCTACTTGTTCACCCCCTGAGTCGGAATTCAAATTATTCGGTTTTGGTAAAGTATTTTTCTTTATTCTTTACTAAATTCAAGTAAACTCGAAGTAAGATGATGATTTTGGAGTGACTGCGATCCTTTAAAGCGATATACCGGTCGGTTTTTGAAACACACCGAGTACACCAACACTCTTATGCAGCTTATGCAAACGTCTATAAATAAGAATAAAAAATCGAGCTAAATTCGAGCAAATTAGCATAAACTCCTAAGAATTCGGTTGTCCACGATGCGTTTCAAAACCCGGGCGGTATTTCGTTTAATTTTCGTCTTTGAATTGAATCCGATAGTTTTCACATGGAAAAAGTAGGTTTCCGTTTTCTGACCCTCGCCTTGTCCCTTTATGTAATCACTCACATGCGAGGAATTTCTGATTCTTCAACCATTTGCGTCTGCGGCGCTCTTCTCTAACCCTGAATCGCTCTTCGTCTTCGAGTGCCTAAATAAAACTTCTAAGAATAAACATAATTTTGTAAAACAGTAAAATAAGAGAACCGCATCTACGCGTCTCCACCCTTGTCATTAGAGAACCTCATGTGAATTCGATACGTACCCGTTCCGCTGCGAGAAGTTCGCAGAAAGCAAGCGCGTCGAGGGTCTCTTTGGTGGCGGAGTCGGAAATTGCCTGAATCAGTAAATCAGTAAATCAGTAAATCAATAAATCAATCAACCAATCAATCAATCAATAAATCCAATAAATCAATCAATCAATCAATAAATCAATTAACCAATAAATCGATAAATCGATAAACCAATAAATCAATGAATAATCAGTAGTTCTATTTGTTTGGTGAATACGTTATTGTCCGTCTGCTGATGACAGTTCTCATCGGTTTATGATTATGAGCCTGTCAGAAATAAGCTCAACACTTACCGCATCCTGGCCTTCTCCTAGACCGAGGTCCTCGCTTTCCCTGAGTTTCTTGTGTGCGATTTCTAAAACTTCCTTTGTTCGTTAAGTAAGGTGAAGAAGCTTTTTATGGTTAAGATGTAGCTCACGGAAAATCAATATGCTGAAACTTTTTCAGGACGCCTATCACTGGATTTGCGTTACTTGTCAATTATCCTAATTGTAGTACAAGTACACTAAGCTGGCAATTTGTAACACAGGAAAGTGGAAACCCCTATATGCGCCCGCTTATTTTTAAAAACGGATATGTGCCCGATCCGTTCCCGATTGTTTGAGGGACGCGATTGGAAGATCTCGGAGTTTTCAGAGGCCTGTTTCACAAAAGTTTAGCGCTGGATTAGATTACAGACGTCTGTAGTTTACAAAGCAGCGAAAGCCGAGAGAGCACGCTACCAAACAGGAGACGCCTCTAACCTAACCCAGCGTAAAATTTTTGTTTTGTGAAAACGGCCGCAGTTTTCGATGAAAGTACCCACCAGAAAGTCGCCGTTTTTCCGAGGCAATCATAGCCGGAAGACCGGAGCGGCGACGGAGTTCCTGCTCCAGAAGTTGAGGGAGTTCTTCTAAAACACTCGATAATACAGTTCATATCCTTAGTTTATTTGATGCTATTTATTTGCAGCTTACTTTACGCGTAACTTATTACCGTTTTGCTGTCTTAATTGTATTTTTGTAACTTATTATCGTTTTACTGTCTTAAAGGGTCAGGCCCATTTCAAATAACCCCTATTTTTGATGATTCCATCTGATTCTTCATCAAATATAGTAAGATACGATATTTTTGTAATTTTCAAGCGCAAAATTCACGCAGTATTCAGCAATTTACCATTGCCAGTCATACCCAACTATTTATCGCAGTTGTCACGCCCCTTCGCGCTAATTGGGCAATATGATCTATTGGGCGTGGCAATGGCGATATTGGCCACTCAGCGCGAAGAGGCGTGCCAACTGCGATAAATAGTTGGGTATGACTGCCCACGGTAAATTGCCGAATAGTGTGTGAATTTTGCGCTTGAAAATTAGAAAAATATTGCATCCTACTATATTTGACATGGAGAACCAGATGGAATCATCAAAAATAGGGGTCATTTGAAATGGGCCTGACCCTTTAATTGTATTTATTTTTTAATTATCTATGTTTCTGTGCGCATCTTTGTGATGTAATAAGTTATAATTATAATTATTATATATTATTTATTTGATAAAAATATAACACCGCAATAAGTCGACCATAATACCGTAACAAAACATTGTATTCAAGTTAATAATAAGTTTATTGTCTCACAGAGTCGATAATTTCCACATTGGCAAGCTCAAAAATAACATCTAGCAACTCGAAAGCCAAAAGGCACCCTAAGATGTGGTGCAGTAAAGACACCATCATACTAATAAGGGACCGTGTGTATTACAATAAGTATTGCATAGGAAACACTATACACTAGTATCAAACATATTGGGAAACTAAGAACTTAAGAAATAATGCAGAATTAAGTGACATACATAAAATAATAGCGTATTCAGGGTTCCAGTTATTTACTATTGAACCTCTTGGAAAACTCTTCACTTAGAGCGGGTATTCTTTCATTAAATGCTTTCATGAATGCATCTGTAAACTGGGAGTTTAATTCTGGTTGAACAGCTGATGTTAACGGTTCTTTCTCAACAATTGTATCAATAACGGGCAATTGAGGGGAGGGCAATTGTAACTGCGGTTCCACACGTGTCTTTTCGATTGGAGAAGTTGGTCCTTTGATCTCTGGCACATACGGGGTCAAAGGTTGTTCGCGAGCAGCTTGACGACGTAGATATCCCTCATGTCTCTGATTCGGAGTTTCAGCTCGACGAACATTGATGTGTGAGAGTCCTGGGGTCTTCTTGAGCCGATCGGCGAGTTCCTTAAACAGAGGCAAACGAGAACCAGCTTTCATACGGCATATAATAGGCGGGGACGGTTGCAGGTTTTCCCCATGCGACCAAGTACATGGAAAGAATCGGGCGAGTAAGAGCACAGAGCCAAAACTTGGTTGTAATATTTAAATCATTACTCACCCGATCCGTTTCCTTCGCGTTGAGCAGTACAAAATGGTCCTTGAGCTCGTTCCGACGAAATCCTTCAGATATTTCTTCGCGAATAAACGACTTCAGGTCGGTGAATAGCTCAGCGAGAGTAACTTGAATATTTTGGCGAATTGGGAAGTCTGGGCGAGAGGTAGGCGTGGGGATTTGAGCGTTATCAGAGTAGATCATTTTGGCGGGGTGATGCGACCGCTCTCTGGCAGGTTAGAGGGGTCGAATGGTTAGAGGGGTCGAATGGTTAAGTTATTGGCTTTGTTGTGTTTTAGAACCCGACTTTGCAAGGTTTAGCAAACATTTGGGACAGGCACTAAGATAATGATTATTTTTTTTTGAAAACTCATATTTCCTTGAGAATGCAGATAAATAATAAATTATCTTCATACCTTTTGGAGAAATGGCCATTTCATTGAACGTTTCTTCATCGTAATCAGCCTTAGGACGTCTAGCCTTTTGCTTGAATATTGCGCGTCGAATTGCCTGAAAGCTTCTCATTAAACTAGTTGACTGTATCCAGTCCAGAAAGAGAATTTTCGCGGGCGTGAGACAGAGATGGCGAGCATGAGAGAGAAAGAGAGAAAGAGAAAGTGAGAGAGGAGGAAAGGAATAAACAGAAAAACTACAAAGTAAGATCACCGACCTGATGATCGGCCACGCCGAAAGTCTCCTCCATTTCTTTTTCGAGTTTTTCATGCGTCGCTTGAATTTCATTCGATTCCTGGAATAATAACATAGCTGGCGCAAAGACAACTTAGATGGTACCGCAACTGTGGGTGCGGTACTACAATAATTGTAGCGACTACGTCATTTCAAGAGAGGGCGTGGCGAAGTGGCAAGCGCCTTGCTGAAGCCGCTGGTCGTTGGTTCGATTCCGGCCTGGAACCCCTTCACCCAACCAATGTGTAAACGTTGGTAGCTGGCTAAAACTGGCGGAGACGAATCGGCTTCCCGAGAAAATTGGCCTCGCGGAAGTTTAAAGACCAGTAATGTCCGTCTTCAGAAATGAAATGGACCCCGGTGCACCATTTCTGCGGATTCGGTTGATATAACCCTGTGCTCTTTATCTAGTATCTTCATCTTCAATAACAGACAAACTGCAAAGGTCAGAGAAGTTTTTCCAAATTCGTGGAGTAAGCCATGTGCAAATTACCCCTGGATCGAGGTTTCACATTATTACCATAATGTAAAAAATTTCAATACCAACCTTCAATGCCTCTTTGATTGCTCCCTTTTTGAATGCGAAGTTGAGGAGTTGTAGTGGACCGAGTCCGCGTACACCACCCTCTCCCTCTACTATTTTGGCATCGAAAGATTTTTCCGTAGATGGGGAATACCTTAAAAACAACAACAATGATGTCTTCATACACCTCTTGGCCCTTATGCAGCACTTCTACTGTCAATATTATTGTTAGTTATGGTTCTAGTAACAACACTATATTACAATGAACACTTAGATACATTCAACAAGCCATTACAGAACGTACTTAGTTGAGGTCTTCATATAGTCATAGTCGGGAAGTCGGGAGTCTATCCCTACATAGACTTAGGCCTAGGCTTAGGCTTAAGCTTAGTCTTAAGGTTAGCCTCAGTCATAGAATTGAGTTTACAGAATCTCACCATTCGTCTTCAGAGTCTTCAGCTTCGTCGGGCGCGGACGTCGACTGCTTTCTAAAGAATATATTTGCAAAGAAACCCAATAAAAGTTGTATTTTTTATTTTTTTTAATCAATATTTGTGTCTCCATGGAGATCGCTCAATAATTAAAAGATCAGACGAAGATCTGGTTTAATTACCCAAGTTTGAGGTCAGCATTAGCCCCGAGTTCGTAAGAACCCAAGTTCCGAATGAACTACTCTCCTCAGAACGCACACGTTTCCAAGCACAATAAATACACAACTTCGCATACTTGAGCGACAATCGACTAGGCTTCCTGACTGGCGACGGGCTCAGAAGCGACCCAAAATGTTCTTGAGCCGTTTGATATTCCCGAGCGGAATTCTCCGATATTGGTGAAATATTTCCGTTATCAGAGAAGATAACAGTCGGAATTATTGGTGATAATTGCTGGTCGGAAGTGGGCGACGGATGTTCGGTGGTATCTAAACAGAAAAACTGAATAATTGCAGAAATAACATAAAAACCATTTGGCGACTTGTCAGTGGCCATTTGGTGACCACTTGATGACCGACTGATGACGGTTTTCGATGAAACTTTGTCAACGCATGGTCACGAAGAGGCACGAAAAAAAGACAGTGAACCGTAACCAAATGGGTTCACCCGTTTCCTATGTTTAAACGTATTGTATCAGTCTTCTCGTTATGTTTTGCCTCATCAGTTTGCTTGTACGTTTCAATACATCTTTATGTATTGTGCGGTAACACGTATAACAGTAAGTAGAGTTACGGATTCCTCACTTTTTAGAAAAAAAAAAGAACTAGGGATATCATCGACCCATTGGTCAAGAGAAAGAGAGTGAGTTAGATTCCATAGAGCTAGAGAAAGGGGCAGAGCCAGAGAAAGAGTGATTGTTTCAAACAGCGAGAGAGAGAGAGAGAGAGAGAGAGAGAGAAGGATGTAGAGTGAAACAGAGACACCAAGAGAGAAAAGTAGCAAAAATAAGTGCAAACCTGATACAAACGAAACCTTCGGCTGTCCGTGTAAACCTTCCTCGTCCGCAAATTTCACCACACTGATCTTCGTGTGTTTTGAGCGAATTTTGTCCATTTTCCTTTTAACCTGGACATGATTCACATAAAATCCCTGAACTCAACTCCCTTGGTATTATTGAAACATGCTATGGTACGAAAATGGCGGGAGGGTGGCGCAGTGGCAAGCGCCTTGCTCACGCCACCAGTCGTTGGTGCGAATCCGGGCCGGAACCCCTTGACCCCAACAAAGGTGTACAAGTTGGTAGCTGGGTAAAACTGGCGGAGGTAAAATAACGATACCTTGGCAAGGACCTCTCGTTCAGCATCTTCAGCCTCACGAATGTCTTTGATTGTGATTTTTGAGATAAGTTCGGCTCCCCTGCAAGGCACGGATTACTGGTCCCTGCGTTAAACACTATGTAACCCCCACCCACCACGGAATTAGGCTTAGGCTTATTAGGCTTAGGCTTAGAACGGGTATCATTCTCCAATGTGTTGGAGAATTCTCATAGTCTATCCGACTAAATATATACAGCAGCGTGTTATTTTCCCTTATTGATTTTTTTCGTGCCTCACTTTTTAAACACTAAGGTTGGTAACAGACATTGTACTTACAATTAGTTAGGCATGAATAAATTCCGAACCTGCTTGCGAAGAACAATTGCGACTTGAATTCGGCGATGATATGCTTGAAGTATTCCGACATAAATATTCGTCTCTGAATTTAAACAAATTTAAAGAGTAATGTGAGCAGGAAAGGCAAAAACCCAAACTATGTTTGCGCGTCGTGTGCTATATTTATGGATTTGAATGTTGTATATATTCATGTAAAGGCTGGAGAAAATGGTTGGGATCGAAATGTTATACCAAGACAATAACTTTTTTTTTTTTGCCTTAAAGGGTCAGGCCCATTTCAAATGACCCCTACTTTTGATGACTCCATCGGATTCTCCGTTTAAAATATAGTAGGCTGAATTTTTTTCTAATTTTCAAGCCCAAAATTCACACACTATTCGGCAATTTTCCGTGGGCAGTCATACCCAACTATTTATCGCAGTATACACGCCCCTTCGCGCTGATTGGCCAATATCGCAATTGCCACGCCCAATAGAGCATATTGCCCAATTAGTGCGAAGGGGCGTGACAACGGCGATGATCAAATGACCCCTATCTTTGATGATTCCATCTGATTCTACATGTCAAATATAGTAGGATGCAATAATTTTCTAATTTTCAAGCGCAAAAATTACTCATTATTCAGCAATTTACCGTGAGCAGTCATACACAGCTATCCATCGCAGTTGGCACGCCCATTCGTGCTGACTGGCCGATTCGCAGTTGCCACGCCCCATAGAGCATAATGCCCAATTAGCGCGAAGGGGCGTGACAAATGCGATAAATAGTGGGTATGACTGGCAGGGGTAAATCGATGAACGGCGTGAATTTTGCGCTTAAAAATTAGAAAAATATTGCATCCTACTATATTTACTATATTTGACATGGAGAATCAGATGGAATCATCAAACGTAGGGGTCATTTGAAATGGGCCTGACCCTTTAATCTATAAAGAACTATGTATAATTAATAATAATTTATTAACTACGCATAAAATTCATGAGAAAAATATATGCATCGTACAGTTTTCTTCATAATCACTAAAATTAGTATGGAGCTCAGTGAGCTTGCAGGCAAATGGGCCTGGGTCCTGGTGCTACAGTATATGTAGACTACCAAAGACGACGTACCTGTATCAATAAAAACGCGAAGCACAGCCCATCATAGAATATTCCAGCTTCTGTATGTGGAACGTTACACTCCCCGAGAATTTCGCGACTCAAAACTAGAAATCATTTTTTTAGAAAATTATATTTATTTATTCCTACTCCCACATCCGCACTCATTTATAGCTGATAAACTGTAAGTACCAGAATTAAAGATATTATAAATTACAAAATGTCCGTAGTTACAGTCGTCTCAATGTGTACAATCTTCTTTGGTTGCTATATGATATGGTACGTTGTTTTTTTTTGTTTCATTAATATTTCTATTAGCTACGCTTTATTTCTAAAGTGTTTATTTTTAGTAGCTTGTAGACGTTGAACAAAAACTTTTCTGTACATTAGACCATAGTAGCTTACTTGTTTCCGGATCCATTCCAGTTTTCAAACATGCAATGCCAAAAAGTTGCAGAACCCAGCAGAAATTACGGTACATTTGTGTCATATAAACGCACCCGACAACCTGTAATGTTTTATTGTGTATGTTTAACGAATACGTTTTGAATATGATGGTATTTCCTGCTTGCAAAAGAAAATAGAATAATTGCCGAGACCCCAAAAAAACATGTGGTGACTGGTTGGTGACCATTTGGTGACCAGCTGACGACGGTTTTCGATGAAAATTGGTCAGAACAATGGGCAAAAAAACATTAGATCATTATATGATTAGATGAAGGTGAATGTTAAATATTTTTTTAATGACAGGAACAAATATACAAATTAAAAGACTTACCTGCAAGGAAATTTTGATGAAGATCACGGAAATATTGTAGAAAATCAGCGTGTCCCATCTAAAATATCATTATTATTATTTATTTATTTTTAATTTACCTTTTCTCCAATGATCCTCTTGGATCATTGGAAACGGAGGAACCATGATTTTCTGACGGTTTCCTGGTTTTGGTAACCACTTGGTGACTTTGTCGTGAGCAAGTTTCCTCGAAAACCGTCTTCAACAAGTCACCAAATGGTCACTAACGAGTCACCACTATGTGGTCACCAAATGGTCACTAACCAGTCAACAAATGTTTTTTTTTCGTGAATTGTTCCGTTTTTCTGTGTTATGTAAAAATGATGAATATTTTTGCAACTCACAATTGAATGACAAGGGCGAATGGCTTGAGGAACAAATTATGGCCGAGCCATAAGAAAATAAAGCATCCAATCACGTATCCCACAGAAAATAGAGTCACTAAAATTAAACTGTTTGGTGATATTAAAGGGAGAGGCCCACGAGAAAAAAGTTCTCCTCACTTTACTTGCACAGAATGTCCGGAATTTCAGAAATATTACTGTGAAAACCGCATTTCTTTGCACCTAGAACTCACAGAGATACGCCCCGGCAAACAGTTCGGCGAGGTACCGTAGTCAGAATCAATTTTTGCATATTTAGGGCATCATAGTATTGGAAACGCCTTGTTATAATCGTATGAAGGATCTTCATTCGCTTAACCATTATCATGAAGAGAAAGAATGCTAATGGACTGATGCAAACCGTAAAAACGTTTCTGACTACGGTACCTGGCCGAACTGTTTGCCGGGGAATACCTCTGTGAGTTCTAGGTGCAAAGCAATGCGGTTTTCACAGTAATATTTCTGAAATTCCGGACAGTCTGTGCAAGCAAATTGGGGAAAACTTTTTTCTCGTGGGCCTCTCCCTTTAAATGGCTCGATTAAATGGCTCAAATTCTTTACGGTACAAAGACAACTTATATCGTAAGCATTCCACCACCGGTTTAATTGCCCAAGTTTGAGGTTAGTGCAAAATAATAACCAACTGACCTGTACTTGTACCAGCTACGAAGATAACACCGAGTGTTATCCAATAAAAATAGAGAAAGACTATGCACTTGAGCTGATCCAGCATGTCGTGACTGTAATTGGGATAATTAATATTGCAATTATCTACACTAAATCTTTTTCCCTTTGTGTGATCCTCCTGTAGTTATAAACCAAACAGATAGCTCTCGTATTGTCTTCTGCTATATTTTCGCACTTCCTGTTTGACCTTACTCTTAGCACATACGATATTACGATAAAATTATTATGATGATGAGTACATACATAGGAAATCTTAATCTTAATATTTTACGCCTCAAGAGCGTGCACCTTTATTCAAGGGGGTTTAAAGTTCAATTTCAAGGTTTGCTTATGACATGTTCTGCAGAGGTCCTGAGCAGTAGGCGACGAGTTCCAGATAACAAATTGCTCGACGTCTTCGGGCATCGTCTTTCGTCGTCTTTTTTTTTAATTCAGAAAAGACAAACTAATAAAACAAACCATTCTGATATGAAATCTGGCACTTTTATCGGGGCTCTTTTTGGTTTCGGTCGATTTAATTTCCTTTTGTTCAGTTTGGCCATCAATATTGTCCATAAGGACTGGTGATCCACAACTGACGAGTTGATGCCTAAAATACACTCCATATCAGATTGTAGTTTGTGGTCCATGGTAATCCGTTTGTAAAGATAGTAACCACGAGTATGATCTTGTAAATTTTCTATCTAAATGGTCTTTGCACAAAATGCGCTATGAGTTTTTTGAATGTTCATATGTCCTTTAAATAATAATCTGCTGCGCTGGAGAAACTTCTTTACAAGATCCAACGTAATGATAATTATAATAATTGTACAATAAGCCATATCTGAGGGATAGTCCCGTCAGTTCCGTGAAAGAATGATATTACATAATATGATGCACTACTTCAACGTTTTTAGCGTGTAAGTAGTGGCAAGTTAGAGTTTCCAATTCGATAGTATGTAAAAAAATAAGCAGATTTTGTTTGGTATTTGAAAACGTAAAAAAAATAGAAACCTCCAGGATAAATTGCCGCCTCCTTGCTGTTCTCAATAGCAAAAACATATGATTGCGCGCTCACAGCAACGAGTTGAACGAAATCGGCTGAATGAAAAGTAAAAGTTATTTGGTTTTTAGTAGCTGCTTTGTTTAGTATAACCAGTAGGTTTACTAGCAATAATTAGGTGGTCTCGTGATTATTCATAGCGAATCGTGGTACAAGATACCACGTTTGCTCATAATTTAAATGAAATGGTCAATTCTTTGAGTGAAATATGCTAATTTGCAAGATATTGATTATTACCGTACCCCAAATCTTGACAGGATTCGGCGGTACCGTATGATCGGGAAGGAAGAGCCATTCGATCATATTACTGTCCCACGAGCTCCATGGATAAGCTAAAAGTGAATATATCGCTAACAAATCATCCACAGTTGTGGTTATGGGTGGCACAGGTAACATATACTAAATTGTAATTTAGTTGTTCAGTTTTTGCTCAACAAACCGCTGACATGTGCATACTGGACAAAGTTAGTTATAATTGCCAGCACCCGGTCGTCAATCTGACTTGGTCAGAAGATTTCATAGGCTGTGTAGGAACAACCTAACAACTTTAGGTGTCCGCACCTTTAAAGGGATGGGTTCACTACAAAATCACCTTGTTTTTTTGATTTAGTTTGATTGTACAAAGAAAAACTTAAACAAAGAGCATAAAAATATTCCTTGAATTATTCCCTAGGGAAGATATTAGGCAAAAAAGGTGAGTATTGATCTTTTTCCGATAAAGTTGTACTGCAGGATAAACTAAGGAAGCTAAGAGATATGGCTGAAACACACTGTTTTGAGCAAAATAAACCGTAGTCTTCATCGTTTATTTCACATAAAACAATGAAAAAACAGTGTGTTTCGGCCATATATCTTAGCTTCCTTAGTTTATCTTGCAGTACAACTTTATCGGAAAAAGATCAATACTCACCTTTTTTTACCTAATATCTGCCCTAGGGAATAATTCAAGGAATATTTTTTATGCTCTTTGTTTAAGTTTTCCTTTGTACAATCAAAGTAAAGCATAAAAACAAGGTGATTTTGTAGTGAACGCATCCCTTTAATATTCATGTGTATTAGAGAGCTAGCTCTCTTCACCAACCTTTGCAGAATATCTTCGGTATTCCCAGGCACAGGAGGTACTGAACCGATAGTATTACAGCGAGGAATGTGGTATAATACGGCCATATTTTTGCAATTTGCTGTCTTTCCAAAACCAGTGCACCAATGAGAAATATCCCGTAGATAACGGCTAGAAGATCACAACGAATTCCAATAGTTGCAACAGAGATGATCATGCAAATCTGAAATAGGCTTTGATGGAATACGCGATAAACCTTGCCTTATCGTTTGTAGTTTATGACTTTAGTTAGCTAACTGTATTTTTATGGTACATTGTAGTTTCTACGTATGTAGTTTGGTTTGTCGCATGTAAACAGGGACTCTTGTGTACATACCTGTTTTACAAGGGTAACAAGGGTAACTATTTGATTCTCGGTCCAGTTAAAACGAAATATCGGCCGGTTTTTGAAAAATTCTTACGTATTTATGCTAATTTGCTGAAATTTAGCTCGATGTTTTATTCTAATTTATTGTCATTTTCATAGGCTACATAAGAATGATGGTGTACTCGATTTGTTTCAAAAACCGACCGGTAGACCAAACCGCTTTAAACTAATTCTAAAGTTCTCACTTCGAGTCCAAACTTGTAGAAGAAATAGTTTGCAAAGTATTGAATACATTTCGTGAGTGAATGATCTGCCTTCTTTCGATTTACATCCGGGAAGAGAATGCCTCGGAGTGGAGGGGCTTCCTTGAAAAACCTGATATAAAATACCGGATATAAATATGACCACATAAAGAGTTACACACCAGCAAAGATGATTCAAGGCAAAGGTTCACACGTCTTGGTTTGTTTCGTGTTGTCACTGCGTTCGATTCACACCTTAGAACACCAAATACAAAAACCGTGAAATCTGAATTAGTTAGAAATGTTAGAGGACGAATCTGCGGCGCAAAATAAGGATGCACAGGGCATGAATCGAACCTACCTTCTTTGGAATAAAGGTAGACTACGCAAGCATACTACTCACCTTCTTTTCTCGTCGCATCAACGTTTGCCGCAAAAGGACAATGTTGCGACTAGCAAAAAGGATGCAGAGGAGGATGTAGGACTAAAATTAGTATACGTTTTCGATCAACACTGTTATAAGTTGTTCGAACAAAACCCTAGAAGTCAAGCAAGAGTGCTAAAAATTAATTGCACACATCAAAATTAGAAATTCGCCCGACTTCTTTTCTGCTGCTTTACCCGGCAATCTTCCTGGTTTACATACATTGCTTCACTTCCACAACTTTGGGTTTGCCGTACACGTTACGAAAATCTACGTTTCAGGGGTAGTAGGCTCATGCTCAGGCTCGGCCAGCGTTTCGCGTGTCTTGCGGATGTGTTTTTGTGTATCTTATTACAGAAACCTTGGATGATACGTGTTTCGGGAACCTCATATAAGTATGCAATTTTACATAGCTAATGGGAATTCCCCTCTGGCGGCGTAGCCGACTGGTGACATACTAAACATCTTGAAATTAATTGATCATCGTAATAGTAATACTGATTCAAAATTGTTACCCTCAAAATCAGAGATACGTTGTCGGTTTTCTCCATTCCAACCCATGAAAATGAGTTATAAGTGCCGTTTAGGTACGGTGTCTGAAAGACGTAAATTTGTTTTGTTAATGAATATGGCAGGCCTTGGCAGAATATGAACTTATACTATCGAAAAACAATACCCAGCCAATTGATTAATGCTCACAACATCTGTACAAGAAAAATACCCAGCCAATGGTCATAAGACTTTTCATCTGCATACACAGTATTGCTAATCATGTGTTCGTTAAATATTCTTTAACGTGTTCACTTCATTGCGTAATTTTGTAATGTTACAGTATAGTTTCTTTAATTAATAAATAAGTAAACAATTAATGAAAACAAGTAAATCAGGCTCACATCACATTCAGTCTGAAACTGTTCTGTTTTAAAGGCGTCCAATTGGTAAACCATCTTCGATATTATTAAGATTGCCGTCCAAACGGACATTAGAGAAGATAGAGGATTGAAGAGATGCTCCCGAGGCAGAACAACGGACACGAAGATGACTAAGGGCGCGTTGGTGGCTGAGACCTGGAATGAAATTATTAAAGAAAGCTTATGTGCTTCAGTCTGTAGCGTATGAACCACATTGTATTAAAAAACCAATTTACGCGCAGCTTAGGCTTAGTTAGGCTTAGGCTTAGGCTTAGGACTGAAGAGATGTACAAACGAGACTTCTGGAAGTCGCTACAGACCTACAGAAAAGCTCATTTCGTCAAAGACTCACAACCCGAGTCACTGGGTGGAGTATATTATAAACCAACAATGTCATAAATCTGGCCAAGTTAAAACGTTACCATTGGTGCCTGACTCTTATGCATACATGCATGACGTAGTAAAACTGGTGGCAATCTTCTGTTCTTTTTTGAGTGAATGTGAACAAATCCATTTACGGGAAGATACTTACTTCATTAACCGCGATATGTATCATAAGTGCCGTCACAATGCGGTCAATGTGTAATTCCAGAAGTCTCCAAGCAAAGTCGGCCAGTGCGCTCCTTTTCTTCACCAAAGTATGGCATTTTCGCTCAATTCGATCCAAATACACCTGAAGAGAGGGTTATACATTTTTTTCAATCAACTCTTTACGTTAGCTCGCTCCCTGTCGCATTTTACTGCGGGTCCTCCAAAAAGTGTGCAGTATGTGTATGTTGTATGTGAGCCAAATGGAACTGCACGCATTTGGCACAACTCAGGCATACCACTGGAACACACCGGCGCAACCTTGGCGCACCCTTGGCACCCAATGCCGAACCATTCCGCAGAGCGCCACATTGGTCTTTTTTTGCCAGAAATTAAGACTAACCTTCATTTTCACTTTCATATTCTTCTCAGTTTTCTCTTCATGTTCTTCTACTTTCTCCTCTTTCGGTCTTCTAAACAAATTTTTTTAGAATATAAATATTTATTTTATTTTATTTTGCTTAAACACACAATGAAGCAGAAGCTAGACTATAAAGCGAGGTTAGCATTTGACTTTTATTATTTAGCCACGTAAGCCAAAATGTGTTCTTTTTCACTGTTGTATACATATACTCATTGCCAGTAGTCAGTATTGTTCCAACATTTTTTACTTTACAAAGATGGACTGACAATAAGCCGTTATATTTTTCATGCATTATCTTTCTTTTAAAAGAAGATTACCAATGAACACATATAATATACTGTATTTTGGGCTTCTTCGTATGAGTAAACAATAACACAGACAAAGTACGTACTTGACCAAGTTAGAAGACAGTAAGTAGAAAGTTTCAGCTTATTTTTTTTAGTTAACAGTTATTAATTTTGGGTACCCAAGTATATCTTCCGGGCACATCCAAGCTTTCGAACCGCGCCCGAAAATGTTATTCTTTCGAATAACTGTCCTATACAAAATTGAAAGTTTTTATTAGTCTACCGCCGTAACAAATACACCGAGGTCATGGCTCATGGGCTCTTGTGCTATACTATACTCTTGTGCTATATATTTTTTCATATTTTTGTAGGGATCAGGTATTTCCCAACTGACCTAACTTGTTACCCTAACAATAAGACAATAAGTGAATGAAACGATGTGTGAAAAAATCGTGGGCATTATTGCTTCCTTTTTGTTGCACACATTTGCATTGTTTATAAAAAACATAAGTATTGCACAGACAGACGAGCATCTGCGCGTGAATTAGACGAGTCTACGCAGTAATGGACTGTACTACGTTCTCAGGCGCGCAGCGCGGAACTGCGAATCCGCGTCCGCGGGAAAGTTTCGACATGGGAAATGCGGAGGCGCAGAAAAGATGGCGGGGTTTGTTTCTCTTTCCCTCTAGTCTTTCAATGCAAATTTGCAATATTTCCCCGCGGACGCCGCTCATGGACCGGGCTGCGCGCCTGAGGGCCCGAGTACCATATCAGATTTGTCTTATACTTTTCCTTACATGAGATTCTGAAATCCAGTAAACTGTTGTCTGAAGAAGTCCATTTGCATCTCGGACTGACGGTGTAATTCAGCAAAGATTCTTGATAACTCCGAATTTTTCGTGAAAAGAATCTAAAACGAACAAATCTTCAAAAACAATAAACAAAAACTTAAATCTCTCTTAAAGCGAAATATTGGCCGGTTTTTGAAACGCATCGACTACATCAGCATTCTTTTGCAGCATATATAAATGAACATAAATTAGAATAAAAAAAAATCTAGCTCAATTCGAGCAAATTAGCATAAATACGTAAGAATTCATTTGAATAAATATTATACTGGACGACTAGACAAAAACGGAACTATCCTGTAAAACGCTATTTTGGGTTTGCGTGGAAGTATTCTGACAGAACTTAAGCTACGTTACATGTCATAGTCAGATGTTCAACCGACATCAGGTAGATGTTTCTAATTCCGTCTCCGCAACTTCGTGTTAGTATGAACAAAACACTTACAGTTAGCTAATTGTAAGCATATTAGCTTACGTAGGGCGAAGGCAATCTTACCATTAGTTTATCTTAATTTAGCTTACGCTTACAACTAGCTTATGGGGTTTGCAAGTATGCCCGATTTTCCTTGCAAGTATCGAAAAATTTACCGTATCTTGGCACTACACAAGCATATCTACAGGCAGTGTTTACGACCGATCGCCACGGGACCAATTGTTCAACAAAAAATGTCTTTGATGGCGGATTTTCTATAGTGCGGATGTGTCAAAATTACGGTAAAGTGTGTAAAAATCACACGATTTTGCGAATTGATACTTGCAAGGAAAACTCGCGGTTTTTGGCATACTTGCAAACCCCATTATCTCTTACCTCCTCCCATTTTCCAGTTCTTTTCATCAGTCGTTCGTGGAAGAAGTTTACTTGTATTAGAGTAAAGATAAGAAAAGATATGGGAGTTAGCAGTCGGATAAATAGTCTACTGCTGGAGATTCGTTGCAGACCCATTGAGCGAACTCTGAAGACATAACTTGACTAAAGTGGCAGGACACGTGGTTTGTGAAACGTGTACTGGGTAACCATTGCGTACCATGTATTCTAAACATCAGGCACATAATGGAACCACGAGATTAGTACTATTAGAATTATAGATTAGTATTATTAGAATTATCTTATCACTCACACATCTTCCGAGAGATACTGATGGTAGAGCTCTGGTACTCCGTGGAATTGAAAGGTGTATATCAGAGATAACACTAACATACAGTAGACCAGCATCACCAACCAGAATGAGTACAACATCTTTCGCCACGTCGGGAAGGAAAGCTAAAAGTACTCGGATTAAAATAAGATGTAAACAAATTGTTAAACTAACACATATTTAAATGTGGATGTATGCTTTTTCGTGATAAATGTTTAGGTAGCATCTAACTAACGTAGCTCTATGTTTCTCTTTTTTCTCATCATCTCCTTTCTTCAATGCAATCCCTCTCTCATCATGCTTCTCCACACGTCTAATTGTAAGGGAGCTTAATTACTGTGATTCAAGGCTCGGTTAGACAAAACCTATTCCGGTGGAAAAAAAAACGAAACCCACTTGAAATACATTGATGAAAATCAGGAAGAACGTCATGTACAGTAGTCTGTAAAAGACGACTGGGTCCTGTAGCGAAATGGCCAAAAGCAGGCACAAATTGAATAAGACCCAATAATCAGCAATCTTCTCACGACACTTGTTGAGAAATCCGGATTTCTTTTTCTTTCGCGCTGAAAGTAAAATGTGCACAGTCATTGTCTATTGGCGACGAAACATGCGCCGCGCACAAAAACCAAAAAATGGTACGAGTCTCAACGATCATCGGTGGCAGAAGAACACCAGAAGTGCGCCGCAAGTACGCTCCCCGCGCGCCTAGATGTGCTTTCGCGCGGTTGACAATCTACAAAGGACAATTAAGACGAGGCCGTCATGACGGATATTGGAAAAGTCCTAAATTATTTAGAATTGTATAAAATTTCCTACCATTCACATTGTCTTCAAGCATCTTTTCCTTTTCTTCCCGGGATCCTGAATTTGCAGCAATTCAAAGAAAATTAAATCAGCAAGAAAAGGCACATAATTGTATTAATAATTTTTAGTTCATATTCTTTTAATGGTCGTTCAGTATATCGACGATTGTCTGTATTTGCGGTAAGCCAGAAACCTATGATTTAGTTAAAGCGAAATACCGGCCGGTTTTTGAAACGCATTGTGGAACATGAATTATTACGTCTTCATGCTAAGTTGCTCGAATTTAGCTCGTTTTCTTATTCTAATTTATATTCATTTGCATAAGCTGCATAAGAATGCTGGTGTACTCTATTTGTCTCAAAAACCGGCCAGTATTTCGCTTTAAAGGATCGCAGTCACTTCAATTTTGCCTTTTTACTTCACTTATCAATTTATATAAAAAGATACCTAGAAAAATACCTTTCCAATACCGATTTACGGAACATTTATCACAGGGAAAGAAATCCCTTCGGTTGAGTTTTGATTTTAGACAAAATGGGGTGTTTTCTAAATCGCAGTGGGACTTGGCCGGTTGCCAATGATGACAAAACAAAGAAAAACCGGGGAAGAGGGAAAGTGTCTGCTCTACTGTCTCAGTTGTCGTTGTCATACTGTACGTAATTAGAACGCAACCGAGGGGATTTCTTTCCCTGGGTTAATTTTTCAGTAAATTGACACCGGAATGGTATTTTTCTAGGTGCTTTTTCATGTTTATGGATAATTGAAGTAAAAAGGCGAATTTGAAGTGACTGCGATCCTTTAATATCATACCTGATGCAAGACATTTGCCATTGCTGATGATCCGTTTTCGAACAGTGGAATATATCACAGCGTTGAAAAATGTTTTTAAGAGCAGATCTCGCAGAGGAGCCGAGTCTCGCGGCTTTTCCAGGCCAAACTATAAATACAGATTCCGCAGGCTTAGGCTTACATTTAAATTAAATTTGTTTTACGCTTCAAGAGCGTGCACCTTTATTCAAGGGAGTTCAAAGTACAATTTCAACGTTTGCTTATGACATGTTCCGCAGAGGTCCTGAGCAGTAGGCGACGAGTTCCAGATGACAAATTGCTCGACTTCTTCGGGCTAGAGCCAGGAGGGATCGCCCATGATTCCCTCGCCTGGTGGTGGTTTCAAAGGTGTCACGGTCCGGAATCGAACTCGGGTCGATTGCGTTAGAGACGAACGCGCTGCCACTGGACCACCAGACCCCTCAGAAGCTACCACTGGACCACCAGGCCCTTCAGAATAGGCTTAGGCTAGGCTTAGCACTTTTAGAAACGAGCTATCAATGCGAATAATCATAAGAAACCAGACAATTTTGGCGAAGGAAGCAGGAGCCAAAAAATTTGCATGAATGCCTCAGAATTTTACAGATCAGTTCTTTACTTACACAATTCCGCTAACTTCAATTACCTGGCGGAGAAACCAAGGATTTTCATCAGGCAATTCGTCTTGAGTCAGGTTGAGACTGTATATGTACTGAATGAGGAGTAGTACTGTGGCGTATACTGCGATCAGGGGACAAATCTGAAAAATCAGCATTCTATTCCGTCCAGTCCATTCTGTAAATTCTATCCCAGTAATAAACATTTAAACATTTAAACATCTTAAAGGGAATATGTAGGCTCTCAAAATGAGCAAAACAACTGCGAAACTAGAGTTTCCACACCAGACATGAATTTAAGTAGGCGACTGAATATGTAAATTCGAATATTCTCCTTTGCATGCAAATATATCGCTGTTGCATGCTATATGCCGATGTATGCACACAATGCTAAATTTTTTGCTCCATCAGCACTGCCGTGTAAGCCAGGGGGTCAAGCAACGCGTTTACTATGGAAAAGATGAACTTTGAAAATCATTTTCTTTTAAATGGGAAACTTTTAACAATTTTTGTTGTTGTTTCCTTAATGAGGAACACACATTCTATTAATACAGCTTAACTTCAAAAAGGGCATACATATTCCCTTTAACTAAAGAGGGATGGTACGTGGTTTGGAAACATATTCTGCATAACTGCATTTCCATGTGTTCTATGCAAATTGTGTGCCATTCACTGAGTTCCCCAGACGCAGACTATGCTACTACTCGTATAATGGTTACAGTAATCAAGTTCGTGTAGTGTACCAACCTTCATACAAAATTGCTGCGAATTTGGATACATCCAGACCACACATGACGTAATTAAAAGTACGAATGTCAACCAACTGTGGTAGGTAAGAGACCACGCCTGCCACAAAATTAATGATTTAGATTTAGCTGAATATTTAGGTTAGCTGACAATGAGGCGACAATCCGAAGACTTTCAAAGTCAAAGTTAACAATTATCATTATTAATGATACTACTAACTAAAAATTCTAATATACTGCTCTCAGCTCTCATTGAACAGTCTCAATCGCCTCTTTTACATATTGCTACAACACAGGAAAGTGGAAACTCCGAAATGTGCCCGATTAATTTAAAATAAAATTTCTTTTTTGAGGGACGTGCTCGGGCACATATCGGGGTTATTAATTTCCCATGCGTAGTTTTACAATTTGATTCGTTGTTCTATTATCTTATGCGAATGATGGCAAAAAAACTACTCGTATTGAAAAATCATTGCCTTGATAATAATTATACTTGGAGCTTGAAACATTTAGAAAGTTGGAAATTCGCTAGGGTGAGAAATATCAACATACCATCATCACGAAGAGCGTTAGTACATAACTATGCGATTGGGCAAATTCGGCGACTTTTGTGACGACATTTCGATGGAACTTTTCGAAAAACTCATCCTTCTGTAAAAAGAGCAATTTTTCGAAAACTACAACGAAATTTAAGTTGCTTACTGGTTTTTTCGCTAGTAGCTAGTGACTCTACTTTCAGAATAATATGCAATGTTCAAAAAAGGTTAAAGCGAAATAACATCCGGTTTTCGAAAACGAACTTTGGATAACCGCATTCCCAAGCATCATATGCAAATGTGTATGATTAGACTGAAAAATCGAGCGCTCTCGCGTAGTCATTTAAATGCACTACATGGAAATACAGCGTTCGGTATATTTTTCAAAAATCGGCTGCTATACCGCTTTAATCTTCAAGATATGCTGCATTTGGTACGCAGCAGTGCTTTAGCGCCCCGACGTTTGACCCTGTTTAGTTGTTTAATAATATTGGTACTGTTTTTCGGGCATAGAAGTCGATTCTACGAAATCCTGTGAAAATCACGATTACCCAGAGAATTTCGGAGGCTCGATGTATGGAAAGCGTCCTTTTTCGGGATTCCTTTCGTCTTTCTTTTTCTTGTTTTTCTTCATCTTCTGAGTCGGGTGGTGTGTAAGTCACTGTGGCCAGCTGGAATTTTATTGGTGGGAAGATTACCTGAGCCTAAGCCTAAGCCTAAGCCTAAGCATGTCTGTTCTTGGAACCGGTCATTTAATAGGAACATGAGAGAAAAGATAAAGAGTCCCGTTTATAAATCGAATCCTAGGAAATGGTACAGGGCTGCAGATTTTTTGCAGAATACTACATCTGTTGTGCCCTAGCCAATCTGCTGTGTAGATAACTTCCATAACTAATTGTAAAGTTGATCGGTATGCCTCATAAGAAACAATACAATAAAATAACCTCACCTTTGGTTTCGATATCGTAATTTTCACTTTTGCCAATTTGAATTTTGGATGCGGCGGCTTTTGTTTCTGGTTCTTGGAGGGCGCCGGGTCGACAATCTGAATTTTTACTATAATTAATAGTAATGGAGAACTTCAGTCATCGGCAAAAGTACATCTACCACAAGTAAACATTTTCCAATCTAGCAAATGAGAAATGCTCGAGCAGGGCCTATGCAGGTCCTCTCCCCTTTTCTTTTTTCTACTCATTTTTTCATATGATTACTTACTTGATTGGCTCAAGTAAAGTTACATATTCAACTACTTGCTAGCTAGCCCACCCCATTGTCATTCTATCATTCCGGAAGTTCATTTCTTCCCTGACATTGCAGTAAGAATTTTTCAAAACTGATTTCGGCATAAAGATGGACAAATACCACAAAATTACTGCTACTTTCTAGTTTCCCCAATAAGGAAGTGTGTTTTTCGCTTTTCATCGCCCCTTTTCTGAAAGCGCCGCAGCACTTCCTACGACTCCCAAGGTGTCATTGGTAGTTGGTCGGTGGGGGAATCTACCCGGGTAACATCATCATTTTAAAATTATTGGGTTGCACTATGTGAGATCAAGCCTACGGTTTACTGAATATCACGTACATAGCCATGATTGTGTGTTTATACTTTATACGCACTAAATCAACTTTAATTCGAAGAACGCGTGTAATGTATTGCATAAAATTTTCGCTTGAGGGTTTTTGCTTCACGGAGACGAGTACCTGATTAAAAAAGTTAAGTTTAGCCCTTGGAAAGTCATTAGTTAACTTGCTGGTTAATTACCAATCATACCGTACCTCATCAATCTTGGCCTTGATTTGATAAGCGGCCAAGTAGTAGAGAAATAGTAAGCAGAAAGGCTGAGCACGTTCAGGCCAGTACCATGATTGGGTCACCTGAATGAATAAGATAAAGGTACGGATACGGTGAGCTTGTTTAAGTCCCGACCCATGAATACGGTGAAGCGGGTGAAGTATGTTACGCACAGCAAGGCAGCGTAGCGTGGCAATATGTCTTCCTGAAGGTAGTCTACCCGGGGGGCTGATTTATCTTGCAAACAAACTAGCAAGTTATTTTACGTCTGATGGGTTGCCTCCGTTATGAACAGGAAAAAATTGCAATAAAAAACTATATTTACTAAGAAAACGACCTTTGGAAACACATAGCGGTCGCAGAGTAGTCGTGCGAGGCGATTCAGACCGAAAATTCTAAAAACTAATATTTGTTTCAAGTTCAGACTTCCTACCGCTTCCTCGTCGGAAAATTCAGATATGATGCCTATTTTCATTTATAAAACTTAGGCTGAGGCGGCCTTTAATGACCTCTGTGCATTTGCACTAACATTTGAAGCTTATTTTCGTTGAGCTTCAAAAACGATATACCATACCTCGCCACAAACGACTCCGGCCGTATAAAGCGTTGGGCAAATGGGATTTGAAAAGCATAATGCACGCATAAGAGTGAAAATGTGTAGAACATAGAGAGAAGGCGTAGAGAGTGCCATTCCTGAAAGTAAAATTAGCTCATTTACCTAGAATTCGTGCCCTTTGGTAGGTAAATCATCTCTCCTTAAAAATTAGCCATCACCAATTTTGCAGAAAGTAAGGTGCATGCTAATTCTTTGTATTTTTCAAAATACTAGTAAATCTTATTGTTAGGTATCTTTTGCGATGTGTTTATCGCACATCATCAATAAACTATTATATAATTGTTTTTTTTATTGTTAGTAACACGTATATGTATGTATGTGTAGGAAGTAAATGGGCGTGATGTTTTAGTAAAAACAATTGCTTTCCCGCAAATGCGGAAAAAAAGAGTTCCACAAAATCGTTCTTACTTTTTGTATTAAACTCCTGTTGAATGTCCAACGTAGGAAAATGTATGATGAGAACAAGATAAATGGTAATGTTGACTGAAAAAAATGGTAAATCTATATCATATTTAATCTATTTCCATGAAAAGTAGTGACATGGGACATGACACGAGGGTTTGAAAAATATGCTGCACAGGTTCATTTCCACGAGTTATAAATTACTGCGGTCCTCTTCACATGTGTGTTAGAACTCAACACAATACATGGAAAATAAGTTGTGCAGAATGTTTCTTTCACAACACGGGTCACACCGCTTTAAGTTTAATGCCCATTAAGATTCGACGCATAATTATATTCGCTGAAGATTCATAAATCTTCACCAAAAGCCAAGTCTCACATCAATATATTAATAAAAAATATATAATCCTATTCTAAATTAAAAGTAAAAATCACTCACCAGTGATGGAAATATAAAAGCGGTAACTGTGAGCGTGATCGAGAACAAAATATTATTTGCGGTTTTAATTAACATTGGATTATTCAGTTGTGCTCCTTTATTTGAGCTGACCGGCTCAACTTTTACCTAAAAAAATAAAAACTGAAATCTTCTGTGAGCAAGGCATAATGCTTGCGACCTTACACTAAACCATGTGAAACGCAAACTTGTTATTTGAAATTAATATATGATGTTTCAACCTTATATGAATAGGGTGGTTGCAAAAGTAGAAATGATCACTCTTCTAAAATTATGGTGTGTCAATCGTCAATGTTGACAAGGCAAGATATATAAGTTGGACAGTGACAAGCTCCATAGCGTTGGAAAAGTGGTAGGTTATTCAGTATATATGATGTGAGCTTTCTTGATCGGAAAAAGTAGCTCAGTTCGTATTAATAAAATATGGAAAGAAGGACAAGAAACTCACTTCAGGAATATATTCCAAATTCAGCCTCTCTTTTCGATCGTGTAACAATTTCAGCACGAATATCCTAGAGAATATTTGAATATATATGCAGCATTTGGTTAAATGTAACAGAGCCAAGCGCACTACACTGCGGAAACTTGGTCGAGGGGCCGCGCGCTCAGGGCCCATTTTTGGTGGCGCCGCCCTACCTGGGCGCGACACTCTTCAGCGCGCTGCCCCCGTCTTTCAGCGCGCGGTCCACCACCTAAAGTTTCACGTTGTACTCTAGTGGCTTAGTCGACACAAAGGGTTGCCGGCTCGATTCCTCCCCGCGGGGGGCTATACCCGGGCTCCCAAAGAGAAACCGTATTACTAAAATAGAAGCAAACCTTAGCAGTAAAATAGTGGAGAAGAGTAGTACGAGGTGCCTTGTGAACAATTGGAGAAAAAAGGTTGAAGATAGACTGAAACCATCCTATTGCACGTGGAATTATTGAAACCATTTGTATGTAATGTTTATTAAAATTATAGTTTATCGATTGCATAGCACAATCAAAGGGACAAAATATGGAGGTTGAGCCCACACACACGCAGACTTTGAGACTTTTTGTACCAGCAGAATAAAGAATGTATGAATGAAGGTAAGAATGCTAATAAATAAACCACCGAAAATCCCAATGTGTGAATCCTAATTGGGCAAATAATCGCTCGTGTTTTCTGCCTAAATATGTAGGTGAGATATGTCAATAGAGTGTCTGAAGCTGAGACTTTAGGGGAGGAAAATTGATGTATCGTACTTTTCCAACAGGTAACAATTGGTACCGGCTGCTTCGAATTATAGCTACTGTGCGTCAACTAATGTGTCGAAGCAGCCGTACAAAACTTTTAACACCAGAAAAAATAGTTGTATTTTATGGATACCCCACTTTTTTCAACTGGTAACACTGGTAGGGCATTGGCCGCTCCAAGTTGTGGACGCTTGACTGCTATCTATTGTTTGCAAGAACAATTAATACATAAGTAAGCTTACTTATATACAATATCCAAGTAGTAAAAGTACTACTACTTGGACAATATCCAAGTAGTAGTACTTTTACTACTTGGATATTGTCCACTGTGTAACTAGCTAGGAGAACATATCTGACGAGAAAACTCACATTTTGTTGTGTAGTGTTCAAATGTGTCGTTGGCGTAAGATAGAACGTTATAAACGATGTCCGATAACGACAAAATTAGTGAAGTAAAGAAGAGAAGTAGGAGATATTTTTGTGGGTGCTCTGAAAGTAAAAACCTAATTACGTACCCTCTACGATTCATAAAAACATCTCTCCCTATCTCACTCTATCTCTCTCTATATATCTCTCTCTCTCTCCCTCTCTCTATCTCACTCTGAAAAAAATCATAGCCAGGGTGATTCTTCTGAAAAAGCTAACCTGGCAGTCTACTGTAGGTTATGGAAGCTCTTCTATCAAAACTAATAATTCTGAATAGGTCAAACTGATTAATTAGGTTATTAACTTAAAACGAAATACCAGCCGGTTTTTGGAACACATCTCAAGTACTTGCATTCCTATGCATTTATGCAACGTGGGGTCTAATTGGGGTCTAGTTTTTATTCTAATTTTTGCTCATTTGCATATGCCGCATCAGAAAGCAGGTGTGCGCAATGCGTTTCAAAAACCGGCCGGTATTTCGCTTTAAGTTTGAGTACTGTATAACGAAATAATTTACCGGTGATCCTCAGTGGCGCACCAACGGCCACTGGATGTGCCAACAGAAACAGAAGATATAATGAAGAACATACACTTACTTGATGAACAAGTACTGAAAAAAAAAGGTTTTAAAGAAATTCGTCAGTTCTAAATTGTCAATTTATCTAAAAGCGAATGTCGCTGTTTTCACCCCAGTTTTCACCCAAGTTTTCAACCAAAAATTACCCTGTTTTACCCAGGCCAACAGCTGGATGTCCCATTACAATTTATAAGATTTTTCATAATTTATAAACATCCGCTTTTTCTATTTCTATCACGAACGTGAAAATATCGTATACAATTGTTAGGAACGAAAATTAGGGGCTATGGAGCGCTGGTATTACAGTTCAACATTCTTGAAATCCTCCTCTTTCTACCTAAGGAAATTCAGGAAAAAAATTACTTTGTCCGACCCTTTCATACTATAGACAGTTCTTTCCGTAGTTTAAGAATAAAATGTCATGGTCGCAGCCCTTTCATACTATACTGCAAACTTATAAAAAATATCCTTCAGTCCGGTTAGTAGTTTACGACCAAAAAATACTGCATTGAGGCTGTTTCTCTCTGGGGACCCACTATAATCTATAATGATGTTCAACTAGTCAACAAGTTTTTTGGGTGCATAACATAGGCCAAACTCAAGCAAGTGGTCACTGAACGGTTGTAATATTTACGCACAGAAAATAAAGTGAAAATGCCGGTTTGAAGCGTGTAACTCTGATGATGTGCGGCGAAAAAAAAATAAAGTGTGTCTCGCCGCGCACATCGCCCAGGCTTCGCCAGATTTTCGCGGTGTATTAGACAACCCGTCGCGAAAACCTGAGCGCTTTTATCTGATTCTGCTATTCTGCATCAAGGATCGCATTTTCGTGACGATGTCGCGCTTAACGCGCCGAGTTTCGCCGCGCATCGCCCGAATATTGTCCGTGAAAGGTGGGACATACAATAGAATGCGCGTCGATAATTTCCGTTTATATTCAAGGCTTGCTATATCCCTATCAAATTCTAGTCTTCAAACTTCATCCCTTATTTCTTACTCACTATTTCAAAAAGCTAATAAAAAGCTATCATAAGCCGATCCCATGAGTGCTAACAATACATAGTTTATGGCTCATTTGTGCATTAACTATTAGCCTCATTAACTATAAAATTATCCACGGAACATAAAATTTTGACTACGATTCTTCAGGTCATAGACCATAGACATACGAACTTTCACTGAGATCTGTATTTTAGTGATCAACTAAGCGGGCAATTGAGCAATTGAGATAAATGACCCATTGACGAGCCGGCACGAAATGTAAACAAGACGGACAAGAAAAAAAAATGATAGATCCAAAAGAAGATTGTGAATCGTGATTATCAAGAGAAATAAATGAGTAAACTAAACAGATAACCATGACTTGTTGTTTTCTTACATTTAATAGTGTTATATTGGAATGAAACCAGCGAGGCTCCGGGTGCAGCAAAAATAAAAAGTTTTTGTTTCTTTTGAGTATAACGTGAAGGGAAACACAAGAAGAAATAATGGAGAAATGTTAATAAGCGAAATAACTAATAAATAAAAAAGAGCCTGGAAGAGTTACTTGGTTCATGGGCATTAGTGTGAAAAAACGATAGTGAAAAGATCTAACCGCTCACCTGTGATCAGTACCGCTGGTAATAGAATGTTATAGAGCAGAAAATTGAATGTTAGCAGTCGTCCAGTTTGTTGATCTGCCCTCATCGTTGACTAAACGCAAAGTTACAGTCTAAATTATGGAACTTGAATAAGAGACGGAGCAAGATTCAGAGGCCTACAACTGAACCTAAAATACAATCCTAAACATGTGCCCGCGACCAACAAGAAATTTGCAAGTTGCCTATGACGTACACCAGGTAACCGTGTAACCCGTTTAAACCCCTTAGTTAGGCAATGATGGCGACAAAATCACCATAATGTTAACTATGTCATTACCAGTTACAAAATAAAAAACAATAAAAAATTAACGTTATTACTTTAAAAAGAGGGTGCCGTACGGATAAAACTAGATCAAGTTGCCAAGCTGTCAAGGCAGCTGATGACAAGACAATCTGCGTTAAGTTCTAAAACTCTTAAGCAAAAGGAGAAAAAAAAAGAAGTCGGAAAAGCCCCAAATAGTGGGCGGTGCACTTGCTTGAGCATAAGATTTGTGATGTTATTTTGTGAGGAGAAAAACCACACCAACCCGCCATACAACTCTTTTTGCACGGAGGAGGAGCACGGAAAAAGGTGTATCAAGTGTCTCACACAAATGTGACGAAACATTTTAAAGCGACGTGATGCGTGGTTTGTGATAGGTGTGCGGTAGTGCCCTTCTGTGCATTTATAGCACAAAATGGTATAATTTTATCTAACTCTCTAGGAGTAGCACGGAAAAGGTGTATCAAGTGTGATGAAACAGGGAGATTTTAAAGGTGAATAATACGTGGTTTGTGAAAAGTATGGTGTATTGTGCCCTCTTGTGCATTTCAAAATGGTACATAATGCTATCTAACTTTTTTGCACGGAGGAGGATCATGGAAAAGGTATCAAAAACATTTTAAAGCGGTATGTTGCTTTGTTTGCAAAACGTATGCGGGCAACTGCATTTGCACGCGATAAGAACCCATTATGTGCGAATTTATTTGCCCATATGTGCATTTCTCGCACAGGATGGAACGATAAAAAACGGTGGTTTTACAAAGAGCGGAAGCATAGAAAAATGTGTATCAAATGTCCCTCGCAAATGGATGACAAAACCAAGGTTGCCCAAATTAGTATTGTTTATTGAACAAACTCATGATGTGCACATGTCGCATGGGAATGTAGTGGTTCTAAATCCGTTTTAAAAACCGTTTGTTATAGCGCTATGGGCTAAGGCCCTTCGTTCTCTTTCGTCGCTAAGGTAAAGAAAGCCACACATAATGTTTAGTGAGACCCGATGCGGGCGTGAAGGCATTTTTACGATATTGCTCCCTCGGTTACTGGCTTTTTTCTCCGGTGAGAAAAACTTGTGACGACCGCTTGGAGGGACACCAGACTTTGGTAAATATAATGATCGATCGTCATTGACTAATAACAGATTCAAGGAGTAATATTTCTGGACTTTTAGATCTGACACGAAAGCCATGTTTTCCTTATATCTGAAAAACTATGGATCAGTACGATAATTTCGAAATTGCCACTTGTTAACTATTTAGAGAGTTGTCGATCACATTCACATGTAATAATGGATACATGGATAGTTTTTTTTCCAGTGCGAAATACGCATCGAGTACACCAGCATTCTTATGCAGCTTATGCTAATGAACATAAATTAGAATAAAAAATCGAGCATAGATACGTAAGAATTCAGTTGTCCACGATGCGTTTCAGAAGCCGGCCGTGGACAACTGAATTCCTACGGTATTTCGGAGATAACCACAGAAAGCGGAAACAGACACCGATATGTGCCCGATCACGGCCAGTTTAGTTGAGGGACCTGATCGAGCACATATCAGGGATTTCATCAAAATTAAATCACAAAAAATTCAAAAACTCTTGTGGCAAGCACGGTCATATCTTTAAAAAAAATCAAAAAAGAATAAATTATAAAAAAACTACCATTTTTCTATTCGGGGCCCACTCCCACTCAGTTCCTTCAGTGCTAAACATAGCTGCAATATGTAATAATAATAAAATAACAATGTCAAATGATGAAATACAAACAAGAGAACGTGTTGATACAATATTGAATCTCAAAAAAAGTAGAACCTAGCCTGTTGCTTCGTAGCTTGTAGCCCAGGCTCAGAGGCTCAGACATCATTATAACACTACGTATTTTTACTTGTCCATGCACACATATACTTGAAATTAAAATAACCAATAAGCTAACCAAATATCGTAAAGTGGATCAAAAGCACAGTGAACTTTGAACATCTGTGCTCAATCTAATACAACACCCTGCCCAATCAAAGGGCAATGTACGCGGGTCTTAATTGTGTTGTTGCGCTAAAGCTAAAGAGCAAATGCGAAATACGATCACTTGGGTGAACATATGTCCTAGAAACCTGTGGCAACTTCGTAGTGCCTCGTATGCAGTGTAATATCAATATGCGCGTCAAATAGTGACAAAGTGAGGGATGATATAGAAAATTGTGAAAACTTGTAAATGTCCAAAGTACTTGTAAATCGCACACGGGAAAAGGATGACGTCACTGAGGTCAAAAAATGGTTTCCACCGAAAAGAAACACTACCATTCGACAACCGGTTACCAGTGATTATTTGGTGACCATTTTATTAGTCGATAGATCTTGTAAAAATTTAATCGCCAATAATTTGCAAGGTGGTCGCCAAATGGTTTGGACCGGTAAAATCCCGAGAGCAGTTTCCAAAGCGTCCCCCTGTTATGCTAGTCTAGGCTCTGTATATTTTTTATTAATATTCAATACACCCTGTAAGTAATACAATTTATTCTACCAATTTCGGGTATACAATAATAGAATGTGCACAAAAATAATATATGACATTTTCTGAATAAATTATTTCTCAAACGTTAAAGTGAAAGTAGGAAAATGAGCGTTAAAATCGTTCAACCCGTAAGTTTGGACAATATTATTCAAATCTGAGGTCTCGAGAAATTGAAACTTGAAATTTCTTTTGTTTTCTGGGAGCAAATGTGTCTTCCATTAATTGAAGCTAATGATAGCCAAATGTTTTCTTTTTCTCTAAAGGCATACTGTAACTGTAAGATTTCTGGGTAGAGAAGTTGGATTCTAGGGGTCTAGATACACCTAGAGTGCTCCATGAAAGAAGAAAATAAACTTTTTATCGTGGGTCTGCGCCTTTACAATCTACGGGGTTACGGTACTTGCTGGACAACTACCTTCCTATGGATTTTATGCAAATTGGTATAGTGTTACGGTAATCGTGCCCCCAGACGATTCATATGGATTATATGCAAATCGAGTTTCATTTTGTGCCATATCTTGATTCGTTCGTTCACTTATCCCTTGAGGAAGTTACTGAAGAATCCCTGTGCGACCTCGCCAGTGAGAAGATTGTTTACTTGACCAAGGACGGCCATTGGATTCTGGAAAAAAGATAGTTTTATTTAAAGCGGTATGGTCCGTGGTTTTGCTGTATTGATGCATTTTCACGTACTCTGGAAAAATATTGTTTTATTTAAAGCGGTATGGTCCGTGGTTTTGCTGCACTAATGCATTTTCACGGACTACATGCAACATCGGCAATTGGACCACGGTACTAAGAACACGTTTCTTTTATTTTCGTAATATCATGATGTGATGCAGGATACCCTGTGGTACCAGTTAAAGCGACCTAGCGGCCGGTTTTTGAAAAGAATAACGGACATCCGTTTCAAAAACCGGTTGTTATGCCGCTTTAATAAATAAATATAAAATAAAAGTACATGAAATCTTACCTGATCGATAATTCCTGTGACCTCCTCGCATCGCTTCATCTCTCTTTGCAACTGCGTGCCGATCTGCAACCAAGGAATTTTTTAAAGTTTTTTTTAAGTTTTTAAGAGTTTAAAGATCTAGTTTGGACACCTGATCACAGTGCTATTTGATCGCATTGGACACGTGTGAACTTTTCACAAAAAAAAATGAAACTTTAGGAATTTGAAAAACAAACTGCAACACTATAAAATTCTGTATGGTTTGAAGTTACGATGATAAATGTACGCGATACAGTATATTAACCGGGACGTTAATTTTAAGGTTATGTTACTGTAATGTAATCCTTGAATTATTGTTATTATTTACCTGCAAAGACTGAATAATATCACAATCAGAGATCGTTTGTCGCAATTTGGCACATGATTGGCGTTCCGCAGTTCGCTTGCAGGTTTCCTTGCTGAAAATTACGAAATGTGTTTTGTATAATGTTTGTCGATGAACAATACCCTTTTATTTGTATGATACAACTCTAGGATCTACACAATGTCAATAACTAACACAAAGCGTAGTGTTTCAAGTTTCATATTTCTGAGTTTCCAAAAACTGCTTGCATTCTTTATTGCGCCTCAACTTCAAACAGCAAACGCAATGTCGATTGCTAGTTACAACAAAAGACATACTACGCTAATTTATAAGCGCGTCCTTTCGAAAAGCGCAAAACGCAAAACATATGCGCACGATCAAATAATTCATGCGTGAGCTATGTGTGTAATAGCTAGGACTTGACTTTCTAATGGGCCATGGACGATTAGCCGATCACTAAAAAAACAAGAAATTTCAAGTTTATACTTGAAATATCGAAAACTGTCATTAACTGGTCACAAAATGGTCATGAACCAGTCACGAACCAGTCTTCATTCAACAAGCAATTGCCGAAGCAATGCCGAATTTCAAGTCCGGGATGTCGTTAACCCAAAATCCGTTTCAAAAACTGCTTGTTACCGCTTTAATACGAGATTTCTTGTGAACTTTCCAGTTAATTTTTAAAATAACAAATATACTACCTTGCTCCCAGTAGGTCCATACGTCCTTCCAAAATTGCATTTTTAATCTCTCCGCCCCAAGTGTCAAATGCCTTCTGATCGGCATCGCGTTGACAATTTCCATAGGCAACTTGCATGAACTCGGAGAGGAATGGTAGACAACCTGACAAAAATAATAATTAACATTAGCAGAATTGATGTGCGTGCCGCACGCTGTGAAGGGATATCGATATTTCAAAGTTGTGGGAGCTTGCTTATGACCCCAATCATGTATTTATACCATTTATTGTCAATTTATCAGAATTAGCCTACAGATTTTCACACTGGCAAGTTCCCAAGCAAGTGTGAAGCTTTATACTTGGAAAACTTTTAGAATTACCATCAACACATGATTACCAGGATCTAATTGTAAATGTGCACATAGAACATGGCCCATTTGTTGACCACTTCGTGACCATGTGGTCGAATACCGTCACCAGCCGGTCACCAAATGGTCACGAACCAGTCACGAACTAGCTACCAGAAGAAGTTTTTTTCTGTAAAAAAAACATTTGGTGATGGGCGAACGACGGTATTTCTGTGGTTTCTGCAATTATTTCGTTTTTCTGTGAAACGTTTCATCAAGAACGAATCTTCATTTTCAAGAAACCAGACATCAGGGTTAGTTATTCGCCGTATGTTTATAAGTGTAACCTCTTCCTCGTTATAATACACCAATCATCACAATTTTCAGGCTCTTACTAAATTTGGCGTTTTGTTTATATTTACATCACCGCGAGCTGAACAAAGAACGTTGGTATTTAGGGAAACAAAAAACACTAAAATGAAAACGCACCCTCTCCCTTTTTAAGCCCAAAATTGTCGGAAGATCCGGGGATGAAATCCTTAATTGTGGGAATCCTAAATCCGCCGATATTGGCGTTTTCTGAGTTTCCCGCAGCCGAAGCAGAACTTGACGCTGCCGCAGCAGAAGCTGATGCCCCGCTTGCTGCATCACCACTTGTAGATGGCTGCCCGCCAAATCGACCTCCCATAAAGGCGGAGGCAACTGAAATGTGGATATTTTGGAAACGGGGAAACCATTTGGCGACCGCTTGGCGACCTCGTGGTGACGAATATTTCTCGAAAACCGCCGGAAGTCTCTAATTGTAAGAGGCTGATAATTGGTCGGTGGCCTGGAAAATCACCCCCTGACCGGCCACGGACGGATTTTTGTAAGTTTGGGTCCTATTTTGTTTCCTACGTAGCTAACCGGTCAAAGAACAGGCTACAATATAAATAGAGAAATTTATCGTGGAAAAGAGTGCTTGAATGGTTAGTTTGGGTTTCATCCTGTTATAAATCTCAGAAAAGAGGCCAATATTTGAATCCGGTTGCTACACAAAAGTAGGATACATATGCTGTCTACTGAAAAAAATATATGTTTCAACGGGTAATTATTAATCAGTGCACGCTAAACAAACTTGTTAGTACATTTGTGGTAGAGCTTGGGAAGTAGGTGCACACAAATTGATCGGGTAAAAACAATGCATATGATGAAAACGTCAATCAAATCGAATATTTTGCTTTTTTTCTGGACATACTATGGCGAAACGTCAAATTGCTGCATGTCACGTTAGTAAGTACAGTAGTAGGATTTGGAGGGAAAACGCAGTAAATATTCAAAAGTACCCTTTTGCAGATTCGCTAAATCCGTCTGTGACGGTTGTGGGAAGACGGGTGCTGCACGCTGTTCAGTCGGGGCAGCAGCTGTTTTGAACGAGGGTCTGAGTTCAGCGCCTTCAGAATTGGACGAGGATCCAGTAGCACCTAAATAGTTAAGTTCACATATTTTGCATGAGTACATCTTTGGAAGACACAGGCGCTTGGCAGGAATCGAACCTGCCGGCATGATTCGACACCTGATCTGGAACGGCGCCTTAGACCACTCGGACATAACGCACAGTAGTAACGTAGTAATAGTAGTAATTCCGGCTTCCCAGCTATATAGAACAATATATATGTTCAATTCTTTCTAGCAAAAAAAAAGTCAAAAAAAGTACCCCTTGAATTCTTGAACCTTGAACCAAAATTGTCGCTAACAAGAGCAAACCAAAAATAGTTTTCAATGTTTTGAAGCAGGTATACTTTTACTGTTCATCCCCGCCAAAAGCAAGTTTTTTACCCTGACATCACATCTTCAAAAACACAGATTGGACCAAAAAAATACGTACCTCCAAGGAAAGTCTGTGCAAGTCTAAGAAGTGGATTTGGCTGGACAGCTGAGACTTGTTGTGGTTGAGTGTCCTCTGATTTTTGTTGAAGAGGAGGCATTCTCCGGGGAGTTTCTTCCTCCTCTGCTCGCTCTATGGGAGGTTTTCCCCGAGCGGCTTGAGCACGACGTTGAGCAAATCGAGCTGCTTTCTGAAATGATATACTTAAAATATGTGACTTTCCTAGAATAAGTATAGTACAAGTACGGTATCATGTCAAAAAAAGTAAGCGCTGCAGCCTGGAGGCAAACGATTCCTCTGAATTTTGCCTTTGTTCAATCATTATGCATTATGCATTATACATTATACTATTATCATTACTTACATTATACATACTTTTCATCATACATCATCATCATACTATCGTACATTACACATATAATTAGCCCGAGTTATGTGGATGACTTGACATCTCTATTGATATGGACGATATGGTTTCTTATGCTTCGTTTGATTGGTACAGTTTTCCATTGCACTACAATAAATCCTTCTCAGAACCGATAATCGCACGGGTTCTCGCTATTTGCCATGGCGGATAATGGGAATACGTTTCAAGGTTTCAATTAATTGGAGGGTTGCTACGATGAGCACTTTTACAGCCTCGCGTCGATCAAAGCAATGTTCAAAGCTAGATTCTTTCTGTATTCATTTGTTCTTGTTTGAAGTTTGGCCCCTGGCTTAGGCTTAGGCTTAGGCTTAGGCTTAGGCTTAGGCTTTCCATAGGATCATATGTGTCCTCCAGATATCTGATCTATACCTATGTAACGTTCATACGTTTAATATATGATTTTCCGTGTGTTACTGTACTTTCGTTCGCCTTGTAATTTTTCTGTGATATGCTCGACAAACTGTGCGTTATACATTTGTATGTACGTGATAAATATTATTAACAGACTCTTTGTTTCGCTGCTTCTTCCTTTGCCAAGAGATCGTATTCCTCCGACGTCAAGTATTCTTCACTATCTGTGTAGTCGGGTTCAGGAGTGGTAGTGGTTCGTGCCTTCTAAATTCTAACATTAATAATAACAATAATAAATAAATAAATAAATAAATAAATGCGTTATGTTATTGTTTATTTCCCGCGGTAATGCACGAAAATTCAAAATCTTAACTATGGCGAAACACTAAAGCTTATTGGTGAAGTGCAGCAAGTTGTTACTCTTTTCTTATCAAAGAGCCTGACACATATTATATATAATGTGTCAATAAATTATTATTATTAACATGGTCGAAATCGTCTTTTTTTTTTGTTTTGGAAATGCCCAGAAGGGCACAGAAATTGGAGATAATACATGAAAAATCAGTAGTAAAAATTGTAGCGCATGTTTCACAAACCACGTGTCACACCGTTTATTCGTAAACTTGTATTCAAAATAGATATGCATTGTCATAAACAACTGTCGGATAGTGCACTGGTTTATTAGGACTAAATTTACTTGAACTGGAATACCTCTTCACAGTTTCTGCGGTTCCAGTGATCTAACGTGGTGCACTTTATCCTTTTTACAAAGCGTCCAAAACCTATAACAATCAAACCTTTGCCGGGTGTCTCTTGGACAGTTGTCGTTGTCTTGCAGCCGCCATTGCAGCTCTTTTCCTCATGGCGGGTGACAACGGGCGCGCCGGAATCCTCACCTCTTCTAAGGCTGTCGTCGTCGGGATGGCCGTCGACGGAGGGGAAGTCGTTACTGGAGTCGGGGCTTGAGTCGGTGGTGACTAAAGTAGATAAACAAATTATACGAAGTATTTTTTCTACAATTTGAAATTTGAGCTTGAGTACGTGGGTACTAGAGAACACGATCATGGAAAAAAAATCATTGAAGAATCACAAAAGCAATTTTAAAAAAAATGAAGTATAGCTTGGTACTTATCACACTAACCTGTGTAAATGGGTTCACGAATGGCGCAAAGGTGGCGAACGTTGGAAAAGTAAATGGTGCCACAGTAGACTGAAATAATCAGACACGACTTATGGTAAAAGTAAAATTTGCATAGGTTACATGGGAATACAGCCTCCAACGTACGTTTCAAAAACCGGTTGTTATACCGCCTTAACTTTTCAACAGCCTACCTGAACTGTAGCTGGTGGAGTTTGCGTCGCATCAGGAACTCTAGGTGGTCCAAGAGCATTCAATAATTGTTGTCGCGTTGGATTCAGCATACTTTGAATTCCTTGTGCCAAAAGCGTGGATGGCGGTGCATTTTGATCAATAGGCTCTGGGGGATCAATTCGGCTCCTGTAAGGGAAATTTGTTAAAGCGGCATATCATCCGGTTTTTGAAACGTATGCTGCACATTGTATTCCTACGTAGTATGTGCAAAGGTTGCGCGATGCTGGGCCTTTTTTTCTAATTATACACATTTGCATACAATGCATGAGTATCTAGTTTAAATCCGTTCGCATCCACTAGTGCGCCAAAGGTGCGCCAAAGGTGTACCTATGCCAAAAGGTGTGGCAAGTTCTCGACATCGTTTTGTTTGCGTTTAATGGTTTAATTTGTGCCTACAGAAAGGTGCGCAATTTTTATATTTGACAGAAAGCTTTTAATTCGATTGAGAGATCTTTTTTGTTCGCTTCACGAGAGCTGTTTTTCCAACGTGTTTATAAAAATTGCTAAAACGAGCGGGAGATAAAATCTAGATTTGAAACACAGAGAGCTTTAGCAACAGGCTTGCACAAGCGGTCAACTTTGCAAGAATTTCATTGTATTACGAAATATATATGAAATGGAAATGGCATATGAACTGCCGCATCCATCAACAATCCAGCAAACTGCCGTATCCAGCAAATTACGCTACAGTTACTCTTTTATATAATAAGATGGTAAGAGAAGTTGCTTATCGATGAAGTTACGTCTAATAATTAATAATAAGCAATGACTGCGTGATCTTTTTAAATAATTACGTGGTATATACAAGGGTGGAAATTACTTGAGACTTACTTGATCAGATATAAAATACAAATAATATATTTCCATGGTCCTGACCCTTGAAGAGATGAACTCGAATCGTATACTAAGGATTGCGAAGGATAAAAAGGGAAAAAAGAAAGAAAAAAGCTTCAGACACAGGCAAAGCGCTACATTCTTGCCAAAGCTTTTCAGTTCAAGTTCGAGACAAAACAGAGCGTATCATGAACAAGGCAATTGGTTCCACTTGTGTAAAACTGGACTGATTACGTGATAGCTTTTTTCGTGTTAGGTTTTACAGAATCCCTGATGAATGATTACAAGTGCCTTTAGGATTTGGAACTTGGAATACAATTAGATGAAATGACGGGAAAAGAGGAGTACTGTATTTTCACAGTGAACGTTCGCAGATCCATAACTAGAGAGGTCAAAGGTCATACTCGAAATTTTTCTTGCTTTAGACTTGTTGGAAGTTATGTGAACAAATATATATATTCATAAAAGATACACTGGCAGAAAGAAAAGTAAGCATAGAAAAGTGCGGAAAACCACGCCGTAAAGAACAACGTACGTCACAAGTACACAGTCTGTCTGACTGTCGAGTATGTGTATGACAAAACAGGGACAGAACATAATAATCATGATAACATAGTACTGTTTTTCAATATGACATCATTGCAATAATAAAAAATAATAAAGAGTAACAAACTCACAAAGCATCCCTCTCCTTGTTCACAACTCCTTTAGCTGCAGCGCTAGTTAGATCTGTGGCCAGTTGCATCATACGGCCAATCTTCTCAGGATCGAGGAATGACATTAGAAGACCCTAGAAAAGATTGTGTATGCAAATTTTGATGGTCCTAACTCCTAACCTTTACCTTCCTGTTATGCCTTGTTTCAGTAGCTCCACTACTGTTATCTCAACGTCTATCGATAAATATATTGTAATTAAGTACAACAATCCATTCAACCGATGCCTCACTGGTAGGAAATAAGTCCCGTTACGTCGGCGCGAACGCCAACAATTTAACATGGGGGCTAATTGTAGATAACAGTATACCATTATACATACTCATTGAGGTACAAACTAATGCATAATGGCACTTATTTACTACCATACTACCTTTTTGTGTACAAGAATGCTATGGAAATCAACCTTCCATGCAGGAATGTTCATTGAACTAAAGCGGGAAACTAGTTACACCGGACTTTATGCAAGGGAAAAGTGAGGGAAAGATGGAGAGAGAGAGAGAGAGAGAGAGAGAGAGAGAGAGAGAGAGAGAGAGAAAGAGAGAGAGAGAGATTTGAGGGATATACGAGGATGTAGAAAGCCGACCAAAACTTGATATCTGCACATCCAATGGAACCAGTCAATACTCTGAAAACTCTCACGCGCGGATTTTGAGTTAACCTCAATATTTCCACAAAAATATGCAAATTTAACAGGTTATGTGGGTCAACTGGATTTGACTTGACTGTCTTGTACTTTGTCTGAGTCGTGAAGCGGCGTTTTGGAGATAGATCTACTCAAGCCATTAGAAAACGAAAACAATGGTGTCCAAGTAACAAAACTCTCGACTGAAGTCCTCTGGTAAAGCGTAGGTGAAACAAACATTATGAGCTATATCTGTACAACTCACTCGTCGAAGGAGATTGCAGTAAAATTGAAAGGAATTAATGATTTTAGAGTGTCATATTTTACTATTAGTTGTAAAAGCATTTACTCGGAAAGATTCAGCATATTGACTTTTTTGTGAAATTATCAAGAAATAAGAACACTTACCTGACCCTGTGCGTTTGCAGAAACAGTGAAGAAAAGAAGGAAATATAGTTTGGGAATCATTGTAGGTGGACAGAGTTTTCTTAGCGGTGGTACTTTCAATGGGATTGCTGTCTTTTTTTAGTGTTGTACTATGCTGTGTGGGTAAATAACTATGCAAGTAGCAAATGTGTTATCTCTGGCTCAAGCTCGTAGAAGGTTTATAACCACAAAATGGTTATTCTGAATAGATTATCAGTAGAATAAAGCCAATGTAATCACTGCCTCTGGCTAGATCTCAAAAATTAACAGTCAACCAGTGACGTCACCATAGATAAATAAATTGCTATTCGAAATGAATCAGCTGATCGATTTGCGAATATGAATACAACAGGCAGACTTTGGCAAGGCTTGCCAAAAAAAGTTCTCGCGCAGGCTAGTCTGATAGAGCAATACAAGCTGGGCGCGCAAGCCTGCTCGCTACCTCGCTTGAGCCTAAACGAGGGAGACTCCGCCCCAGAGAACCTCCGCTAGACTTGTGCGGCTACAGACTACGGAATGCCATAGAGCCATAGATGGACGCGGCAAACTGGATAGTGAGTCACTAGGAGGAAGCTTCAAGGTTATGTAACTGGAGGAGTTTATGTTCCGTGTACGTAACACAGTGAACATGTAGTCAAGAGAAAGTGATGATAACTTCGCTATTTCGATTTTTCGATTGGCGAGAAAATTATCTCGAAAACTAATCAGTGTTTGAATATGCTTCTGATTGTGAGTTAGCACAGCCTCATAAGTAAACGAACGTTTCGGTAGGACTTACCAGTCGTTTCTATCATACTTATATTAAAGGCAGGACCTATATTACATATAATGTGTCAATAAATTATTAGTATTATTATTATTTCTTAGCCTTGTAATTTCCTTGTCTACAGCGTGAATAAAAGATGAAGAGCGAAGAGATTGGCGTGGCACCGAAAAGGAGTTAGTTATGATGATCAAAACAGGATTTCCAGCAAGTGTAAGTTAGCAATTCGAGTTCTTATGGTTCAGATGGTTGTAGTTCGTCATTTCACTTAAAATTCTTCAAATATAAAAAAAATCGGGTGAAGCATATTAGTATAGATCGGACAGATGCTCCATTATCCGTCGCTTACTACGGTAATCGGAAACACATTCTTTTTTTCTCTGTTTCCTTTGTGGGTTGGCTTTGGTTGGAGCATTTTCACTTTGTTTTTATATCGATAATAATGATTACTGGATTAAAATAACGAATTTGCAGTCGGGGATTGAAATGAAAAATGAACACTACACTTTGCTACTAATGACGCCCCTTCTGGCAAAAAGGCGTCATTCAGATAAAGAGCGTACGTTATACAGCAAAAAAATATTTGGAAAATATTTTTCCAAAATCAAAAGTTTGCATTTTGTGACTGTTTTCTTAAGTTTATGTTGTTTCAATATGCTCTTTATTATCTGTAGAGCAGTCCGAGATCCATCTGTATGTTAAAGCCGTCTGTTGCGCGTAGTTATGTGGTCCAGATCGTAAGAATTTTTTTGTAATACTGAGACAAAATAAACCAAGTTGTACTCTTGTATTGTTCCTTCGTGGCATAGTTGAAGTGACAACGTCAGTTAGCGTTGTCGAGCTTGCGAGTCTTCGTATTTTACTCTTCTTTCAGGCAGTGCCGAGTCGAAGCATGGCATCCTCGCGAGGGCTCCTCCAAGTCATAGGAAATAAGCCGTGTATGTTTAAGTCCTGTAAAAAATCTGCAAAATTAATGGATTACATGCATTATTTTGACGTGTGAAGAGATTATTAACAAATAAACGTGAGAAATACTGTTTTCTGTGAGACCTGTCTGACTGAAGAAGAATTGTTTCAGCCTTGGCTTTGCGCTCATTGGCCACTACTAATGTGACAAGTGCCGAGGCAGCCAAACAGGAGAAGACCACATTTGGCGGTTTGAAGGATTCTGACCGTGTCTTCACCAATTTGTACGGCCGACATGATTACAGACTGAAGGGTGCTATGTCAAGGGTGTGTTTTCTCGCTTTATTTGGGAAGACATTCGCATCTATTACTTTGTTGACTGACTAAATACTTTCACGTAATAAAAACGCGAGTAACAGCTAAGCACAGAATATACGAAGTTACATTCCACTTCTTGGTGATTTCTGCATTTGATTGACAAACACCATGTAAATAAGGTAAAGGTAAACACGGATGTAGATGTGAAGTTGTGACGTCTACATGAATACTTTGGTGCCTTACAGCTTTTATATTGTTTTTGAATATAGAGATGATGCGATTTTATGTTATGCACAACTGATGCTCATTAATATTTACAGGGTGACTGGCACAAGACGAAGGAGATCATTCTGAAGGGATCCGAATGGATTCTCAAGGAAATTTCCACTTCCGGACTTCGCGGACGCGGAGGTGCCGGTTTCCCATCGGGAATGAAGTGGGGATTCATGAACAAACCATTCGACGGAAGGTGAAATTAATAATTTGTTTAGTTTTGTTAGCAAAACCTATGGGAAGTGTAGAGATATAGTAATCATTCAGTATTGACTACCACTACCACACACAGGCCTCGCTGGTGAGCGAATAACGTCCGGAGTTGGTTCGCGAAATTTGCATATTCGTGATGCTTTTCTGATGAGTTTCTCGTACAACCTCCGATCTTTCTCATGCCTATTATTGTAATCGGGAGGTGGTTCAGCGGTTCAGCCGTTCAGCTATGAACTCTCTAAATGTGTGCAATATTCTAATTCCGGAGGTGGTTCGCCGGTGAGCTCGGCGGCAGGCTTAGGCTTATAGGCTATGACAACAAATCACAAACTACTACCATAAAGTACCGCGCAATTCTTGGGAGTAAGGAATAACGAATAACACCTTTAACATAAGTAATAGTATTATTCTGATTATGCTTCTAGCATTAAGCATTAAATGTAATTTCTTTAATTCACGTGTTCATAGTTCATGATAGCCGTTCTTTATAACAACACCTTCTCCCTCCATTGTTGTTTCACTTAAATGTATATATTTTACAGACCCAAGTATCTCGTTGTGAACGCTGACGAAGGAGAACCCGGAACGTGTAAAGATCGCGAAATCATGAGACACGATCCACATAAACTGATCGAGGTTTGCGAGTTCATTCTTCTTTTTAGTTCTCCCGACTTGTTCTAGCCTGGATGCGTCTCCATAGTAGCCAAAGTATTTAACTCAAGCCTAACGGCTTAACCCACAATCACAATACTTTATGTTTTAATATGTGACATGTTTGAATATTATTGAGTGGCTAAAAAGTTTTGCTATTTTGCGGGAATCTCATGTCATGAAACAGCGACGCGTAAAATTGTAAAATATATATGTGCATTGAAACATGCCGTATTATTAGAACAACTGTGAAAAAAAAGTTTGCAACATGCCGTATTATGTGACTTCCTGTTGATGCTATTTTATTAAATCTTTATAACAGTCCAACACACTATGATGTTAACTCTTTTACATACGTACGTAGCCGTAGCCTTTTAGTTAGCTTGTTTTCCTCTTATTTGTTCGATTCCGTTTGTTCACATTGTGTTATTTTAGGGATGTCTGATCGGTGGAGTTGCTATGGGCGCCCGTGCTGCATACATTTACATCCGTGGTGAATTCTATAACGAGGCAGTGATCCTACAAGAGGCAATTAATGAGGCTTACAAGGTAATTCACTAATTATTATTTTGGTTTGCAATAAGGTATTTGTTGTCGATTAGTCGAATCCTGTCGTTTTTCCTTTGGTTGTTTTGTTGTAATATTGGGGTGTTTAGCATTGCTCTCTTTTAATCTAGTTGGCTGATTTTAATTCATTTAACGTAGCGTACCAATTTTGTTGTTTCTTGTTTCTTTTTTATCCTGTCCTGTATTTAACGTAGATTGACAAGATTGAGAAGAGTCTAAAAATAATGAATTAAGATTAGGAAATTAAGACGTCCATAAAGAGAATAGAGGTTGATGAATATTTTTGTTTGTTTATTTGTTTCTTTATTGTTAATTCTGATTTCAGGCGGGATTCCTCGGAAAAGATTGCCTTGGAACGGGCTACAACTTTGATGTGTTTGTGCACCGTGGTGCCGGAGCTTATATTTGCGGAGAGGAGACGGTGGGTATATTAATTTCATTGTAATAATCTAATTATCTTTATTATTTATAGACACCTAACACACCACCATAGAGATCACATGGTGATCGCAAGTTTCTTTTCTTGTTATAGCATTCTTGCTTTTATGTATGGAATACCCGATTCTTTTATTTATTGAGAGATGATAAAGCTTATGCTTAACATCTTGTCGGAGAGTTGACTAAAGCCTCAAAATTAGGGTTTTAAAAAAAGCTAGGTACAGATGTATGGGTTCGTTCTTTAGTTTCCCAATTTTGTATTGTTTTTGTACATTACCTCAGCTAACAACAATGTACTGAAAAGAAATAACTGTGAAACTGAAAATGAGTATTAAATATAATTTATTATTCATGTAGCTGATCCTTTAGGCTCTAATCGAGTCTCTGGAGGGTAAGCAAGGAAAGCCTCGCCTGAAGCCCCCATTCCCCGCTGACATTGGACTGTTTGGTTGCCCAACAACGGTAAGAGCCAAGAGCCCTTTTTTATAGTTTTGGATTTATTTTTAGTGCGCGTTAAATGATGTCACTAAATTAACTGGTGTTTTAACAGTATTCTAGGCCTAGGCAATATCTGACAACGAGTCACATAAGAACTCCAGAATTATTCTGGAGTTCTTATATAGCTCGTTGTCGGATATTGCCTTATAATCATTAGGACTTTATTTGAAATAATAGCCACGTAAATTTAGCGATACTAAGCTAATTGTAAGACCAAACTTATATTTGTAGAGTAGGTAGATTTTATAAACGTTCCTTACATGTGGTGTGGGTGGAAGTGAATTATTTTCTAACCCCTTTTGAGAGGAATATCGCGATGTTTCACGGAAAGTAGAAATCATCAAATTGCGTTTTGCAATACTAGTCGCAATGAGAAATGAGCCTTTTACTGACTGCCCCCTGTTCCCTATTCCTATTGAGTTTTCAGCCCCAGCGCATCTTTTTACGCTTGTACTTTGCTACTTAGTTTACTTGTAAAGCTCCTTTTTATTGACTTGTTCTTTTTTCACTTTTTTATCAACGGGCGTTCGTACAGGTGACCAATGTGGAGACCGTAGCTGTGGCTCCGCAGATCTGTCGCCGCGGTGGCAGCTGGTTCGCGCAGTTTGGGCGCGACCGTAACCGCGGAACGAAGCTTTTCTGCATCTCCGGGCAAGTCAACAACCCGTGCACAGTGGAGGAGGAGATGAGCATTCCGCTTAAAGGTAAACCTTGTTTTTTCATTAATTGTTTATTGATTAATTTATTGATGTTTGCCTATGCCTATAATTATTCGTACATAACAAAAATCCACACACACGCAGTGAGATATAAGTGCTTGATGCTTCCATACGCCTATGATATCATATGGCTGCACGTTATTTGTTGTTTTTAGGCATGTGAATTGTTAAGAATTAAGAGTTGATTTTGGCGTAGTTGTACTTTGTTTATTGTTGAACTGTGGTCTCTTTGGTATGCCCTGTAAGCGGCGTCCTTATTTCCGTAATTTCCGTTTCTATGTTTCTAATTGCCGGCTGAGGATTATGCCCTGCGGCTGATACTGATTAGTGCGAATAATTATAAGCATAGGCAACAATCAATAAACTAATCAATAAATACAATGTTTTTATTTGTGCTTTTATTCTCGTCAGAACTGCATTTTTACGTTTCAGTTTTTCAGTGTGGTATTACATTACATTGACAAAACTTGTGCGACATTTTTCATGGTCGTAATAAATATTATGTTGTTACGTTTTTATATTTTATTGGAACCATTCAGATCTGATCGAGCGTCACTGTGGTGGAGTGATTGGTGGATGGGACAACCTATTGGCCATCATCCCCGGAGGATCATCCGTCCCCCTTCTTCCAAAGTTTGTTTTAATAGTTTTTGTTTCTTCTGGATAAAACTGCGAACTCGGACTACTGGAAACGTGGAAACTACCATAGACTACTGACTACTATGGACTACTTGAAACTACTACGGACTGCAATAAGCTATGTCAACCCATGAAACTAGAAATTGTGATACATATACATTATCAAAAACTGATGTAACTAGTGTAGATCCTTTTTGTCAGGTGCTCAAAAGTGGGGTTGGATCGTTGGATGTTAAGCACTTTTATGTGTATTCAACATGCCTTAAGATGCATCAGTTCAGTCCCGTCGTTTTATTTTTTTTTGTTAGGCGGTTGTTGTTATCTTCCCAATTCTACGCACAAGTGTACAATCGTGCCGTGCTGCATGCGTGCCAGCGTGTCACTATTTATCACCCGCGGGCGTCGCATTGGCATTGCTTGCCAATGTGTTCATTTTTAAATCAGACTTTGTTTTTTTTCTAGCAGTGTCGCAATAGTAATCATTTTGCAGTAGTATGTAGTAGTTTACGGCAGTCCATAGTAGTTTCTAGTAGTTTTAGAAACAAGCAGTGGTAGCTTTTTTGGTAGTTTTATCATCTGAAGTTTGGACTGCGACTGAACCTCAACCATGTCAGTGCATTAGTCGCATATTCATGGAGAAGGTGAAACATGCCCGATTGGGGTATCCTGAACCTGAACGAACGTTGTTCATTGTTCAAGAGTATAGGGTTTCAAGACAATACTTGTTGTTTTGAAGGCTAGTTAGTAACTTGCTTGACCAGTAGTGTGCTGTGCGATTGAGTGACATGATTTCGATTTTTTTGTTTAAAGTGAAATGCAGGTCGGTTTTTGAAACACATCGATCACACCTGGATTCTTATGTATCATAATCATATGCAAATTAGCAAAATTAGAATAAACATCCGACCCCACTTAGCATCACAAAACATAAGAATATACAGTTGTCCATGATGCGGTTTCAAAACCCGGCTACTATTTCGCTTTAAGCCTTTACGCTTTAAGCGCTCATCGTTACTGTTACGTTGAGCTACAGTAATGTGACTAATCGATTGATGTTTATATTTCACTCGTTGGATTCAGACACGTTTGCGATGACGTGCTTATGGATTTTGATGCACTGGTCGCCGCACAATCTGGACTTGGAACCGCTGCCGTTATTGTCATGAACAAGCAGGTACTTTTTTGTTTATCGTTGTGCTGTAACGTTTTTGCCTTAACTGTCTTACACTGAATGAAGGATCGCCATTTCCTTTGTTGTGTAGGATTTTATGTGTTGTTGTTGTTTAGTTTACGACACTTTATTTATTATCGTCAACGCTTGTCGATCGGGATCGGTGCTTCTTAGAAATTAGAATGTTTAAATATTAAATATTTATCAACACATAAAATATGTTTTATAATTTATTATACAGTAATTTGTTTTATATTTGTCCAATTAGTTATTGAGCGATTGCTATACTGACTCGTCGTTATCGTCGGGTGTTGTCAAGTGCATGTGCATATAGACGTATGTACATTTAGTTGCAGCTTCAGCTATAAGTACAAACGTTAGAAAGTGACCAGTTGTTTTTTTCGTTTGTTTTTCTATTTGAAGTCATAAACAAGTGCTAAATACGTGAACGGTGATAATCACGCTATAGTAACGTGAACTGCAAAGGGTACTTTCTCAGGTGTATTTATATGATAGCTAACATATATAGTTGAATTTATGTAAACAAAATGTTGTGTGCTTCTAGTCAGACGTGGTCAAGTGCATTGCCCGTCTATCGCTCTTCTACAAGCACGAATCGTGCGGACAGTGCACTCCTTGCAGAGAGGGATGCGATTGGCTGAACAAGATGATGTGGAGGTATTATTGATTACTATTATTTTACCTTTCGTGAACTTCTGAACAAGACTGAATGTTGGAGCCGGAGCGTAACGTCAATAAAACAAACAACGAAACTACCAACTACCCATCAAGGAAGATTGTTCTTTACGAGCAGGTAGACATGTAATAAGATCGCTGAAACATTGCGCATAGAATATTGAAACGTTCTCATTTTCGGCTTCCTAGGACAATAATGTGATATTTCCTATTGCTCTCTATATTTAATCATTTGTCTGAAAGCTAGGATGGAAAATTAGTTTTTCTTAGTGAGATTTATTTCCTCATAGCTGGTCGAAAAGATTAAAATGATTAAAGCTATCATTGTGGTTCTGGCAATGAGTATTACAGTTTTTATTCTTAGCCCTCATGTTTTGTAAACTAAATCCTATACTGTATTTGTAATAGACTTGACTTTTATCGTTACTATAATAACCTTATGAGGTATGAGGTTCATATTCTTTTATTGTAGTTATCTGATTTGAATTGAATTGACAAAAATAATACTGTACTTGTTATGTTTTAGATTCGTCGACGGTAAGGCGAAGAGCTCCGAGATCGACATGATGTGGGAGTTGTCGAAACAGATTGAGGGACACACGATTTGCGCCCTCGGAGACGCGGCTGCCTGGCCTGTTCAGGTGGGGGTTATGGTTTTATGTATTTATTTCTTAAAGCGAAATACCGGCCGGTTTTTGAAACGCATCGTGGACAGTTGAATTCTTGCGTATTTATGCAAAGTTGCTCGGGTTTAGCTCGATTTTTTTTATTCTAATTAAAGCTGCTGAGGTACTCGATGTGTTTCAAAACCCGGCCGGTATTTCGCTTTGAAACACCAGGGAGCTCATCAAATGATATTATGAAGTAAAAGTAAAGGCAATGCACGTATAATGAAATAACGAATCAGCTGGTACTGTAGTCGAAAATGGAGAGGTGGAATGGAAAGGTTTAGCATGTGGCTTAGGAAAGTATGAATGGTTAGACTTATCTTTGTGGGAACATACTTGCGAAAGTGTGAGCCGTATGGAGTTGCGAGTGGTCTAGTGTATAGGGTGACTAGCATTATATGAGCTAGTTTTATTTTTACGTTTTATCTATCGCGTTCACTGAATGCCTGACCTGTTCACGTAGGGTTGTGGTAGCGTTAGTTGGGAATAAGGAGTTGGTGAACGAGTCGCATTTGTAAGATTGTGCAGTTAGATGTGTATGTGTGTGTTTCGGGACTACATTATTTATTCTACGCGCAATGTTTCAAGTTTCAAATATCTTATTACAACAATGTTCCTATGTATCTGGTAGTACAACTATTTAATGCAAAAGTCCGTACTGGGGATTCTAATTAATACGGATACGCTTGTGGGGCGTTGTAGTTAGTACGTGGGTGTTTTTTGCTCAGTGGGTGGAAACATGCCTAGCAAGCGCTATAAGAAGTTTTCTGAACCACTAGCCGGTGAAAACAGGCGAGTGGAAACTACTTTCTCTATATTGATCCTTCATGGAACGTATTCTACTTTAACAATATTCTCATGTTTCAGGGTCTGGTCCGGCACTTCAGACCAGAGTTGGAGCGTCGAATGGCCCAATTCCACGAACAAGTTTCGAAGGAGAAGGGACAGTGCGCACAAATGTCCTAAACTGCCAATATAAAGTTTTGTAGTTTGTAGTTTAATAAACAAAATTGAAAGCATGCGTTTTAGTTGTTGGGATGTGCATACAAAACATAGTCATAGCGCTTTCAGTTTTGTTACTTGCTCTTTTAAGAGAGGCGGAGTACATAGGCTCAGAGTTTTCATGGCGAAAACCAATCACCGGGTTTTTGCTATTAGGGAGTACTAAATTTTTTATTGTTAATTTAGTGGCATGGTATTTTCTTGCGAGTATGGATTCTAGTAGTAAATAGTGTGTAAGTGTAAATTTTTCGATTAATGATTGTACTGTCGACAGCGTATGAATAAACAGTATAAATACGAATGTGTTGATATTTGGTAGTGGTTTCAAGTTTACAGTGGTTGGTACGCGGCTATCGCTATGTTATGGCGTTCGCTTGGCTCGCAAATGAACTTTAATAAAAGCTATGCGGTTCCGTGCACCGGACTTTGGAAGTTAAAGGAATAAAAGGTAATTAATGAAATGATAATTAATACTCTATAAATATCTTGAATCCAAATATTTCGATCTTTCAACAGTTGTATGGGCTATGACATGCGGTACGGTCATGCGTTGACACAGTCTGGTTTTTTATGGCAGTCATAAGTAAAGTTAGACTTGCGTAATATTGTAGGCTTACGCATAAACAATTGCGATGATAAAAATCTTATTGGCTCTTAGGTTCATTTTCAAAATCTTAAACTCATGTTTTAATGTAACTGGTACTGACTGAGCTATTGAGTTATTAAGATGAGTAGCTTTGCGTCCATTGTTTAGCATCTGCACGGTCTTTGCTTCGGATGTCTACCAGTCTACCTAGTGACTTCAGGTCCTCCTGACGTCCTTTGAATACTGTAATGCAAAAAAAATCAAATAATTCATGACCGCTTGCGTGAAGTTACGCAGCGCATATTCAAAAAAAATTTGTTTTACGCTTCAAGAGCGTGCACCTTTATTCAAGGGAGTTCAGAGTACAATTTCAAGGTTTGCTTATGACATGTTCCGCAGAGGTCCTGAGCAGTTCAAACACTGCACTGCACAGCCGAAGTGATTTACGGCTCATTTAATGATGTGCAATTATATACCTACATGATAGTTGAAAAAACCAAGTGCTAGACTCTTTAATATTACAAGTTGTGGGAATTTAGACACATTTGTGACGATGTCATTATGGATTTTGATGCGCTGATTGCCGTACAGTCGGGACTTGGGACGGCCGCCGTTATTGTTATGAATAAACAGGTAGTTCTTGTTTAAGCATTGACTTTTGAATTGTCCAATTATTTATGATTCCCTCGATTTAGCGCTACGAATGCTGTATTCTTATAGTCGATTCATCGGATGTGGGTGATGGCGCACACAGAAAAACGAAGTAATTGCCGAAAACACAGAAGTACGGTCGTTGGCCCGTCACCAAATGGTTTTTTTACCGAAAAACTGGTGACCAGTTGATGACGGTTTTAGATGAAGCTTGGTCACCACATGGTCAGCAATTGGGATAGACCATGAAAAAAAAATAAATAGGGAACCGTCTCCAGCTGGGTTCACACATTTCTTATGCATCACAAACATATGTACTTCTTCGGATACATGTACGAATGTTATAGTTCTTTCTATGTTCTTTCATAGTTTGGTTTAATAAGTTAATAAAACAAAACACGACGTTCTTATAGGTGGACGTGGTCAAGTGCGTGGCCCGTATCTCACACTTCTACAGGCACGAAACTTGTGGTCAGTGCACTCCTTGCAGAGAGGGATGTGCGTGGTTGGACAAGATGATGTGGAGGTATTTATTGGGTTTAGATCTAAAATAAATTAGTATTGGCTAAATTTACATATATGGTTTAAAGGGACAGGCCCATCAAAGTAAACCTATATTTACGAAACGTTTATAATGTATATAAAGCATTTTTATTACAATACCAGTCGGCTACCGCCGCCTGAGGCGTCTTTCCAATATTCGCTGATGGTCGCTATGTTTCACTGGGCTATATCTATAAGTGGAAGCAACTCTTTCTCGCAAGAATAGTTTCCTGGGGATAGAACAGTTTTGGTTCGCCCATTTTAGGACGTTGACTATATTCCTCCTAAATTTCCAAAACCGAAAAGCAGCGGAATAAGCGCGGCGTGGCTGTTACGCCGCAATGTTTCGCTGGGCTATATAAGTTTCTCCTGAATTGTCTGCAACTTGCTCTACTCTAGGACATCGAAAGAATTCCCAAAGCCTTAAAGGGTCAGGCCCATTTCAAATGACCCCTATTTTTGATGATTCCATCTGATTCTTTATGTCAAATATAGTAGAATACGATATTTTTCTAATTTTCAAGCGCAAAATTCGCGCAGTATTCGGCAATTTACCATTGCCAGCCATACCCAACTATGTATCGCAGTTGTCACGCCCCTTCGTGCTAATTGGGCAATATGCTCCATTGGGCGTGGCAATTGCAATATTGGCCAATCAGCGCGAATGGGCGTGCCAACTGCGATAGATAGTTGGGTATGACTGCCCACGGTATATTGCTGAATAGTGTGTGATTTTTGCGCTTGAAAATTAGAAAAATATTGCATCCTACTATATTTGACATAGATAATCAGATGGAATCATCAAAAATAGGGGTCATTTGAAATGGGCCTGACCCTTTAATATCGCGTGGCTGATACGCCGCAATGTTTCTCTGGTCTATATAAGTTAGGAGGAAACATTTCTATGCAAAAAGTCTCCAGTCTTTCATTTTTCCTTTTGAAACCCATACCAATATTGAACACGGGTTAGAACTTAGTTTCTGTTGACTATATTCCTCCTAAATTGTCTGCAACTATGCAAAATCGCTCAGTAAAGTGTTTCGAAAAAAATAAGGGGGAAAAAATAAATTATTGATTAAAACTTGTCAAAATTTAGGACAAAAGTTGTTCAAAAATCGATGATCTCGGCCTACTTGCCGCACAATCGCTCGAACGATACCCCGCAAGCATTCTGTATATGGCAGCCTTTGTAGCATTCACTGGGCGTTCCGCAGTTTAGCTGCTCTGTAGTGCGTGTTCTTTGAACTCTATCGCTCGGCATGTACTCCGCTCCCTTGGTGTATAATGCAAACTTTTGTGTGGTGTTCATGTGAGCGCTCCACAATGGCGTTGCGCAGCAAGTGGATGTTCCTTGAACATTATCGCTCGGCCGATAATCCGCGTCCTTGGAGTATAATGCAGCCTTTTGTGTGCCATCCGCAATGGCGTTGCTGATGGAGTGGGTGTTCTTTAAACTCTCTGCCCAAACGCCTCACCCTTGGTGAGTATATGCAGTCTGCGAGTGCGTGGCTCAGGGCTGGATTCTCGTAGGTCGCTCAAGGTGAAGATAATCTCACGTTGAAAGGCAATGTTGGACTAAAGGAAAATTTTTGTAAAATAAGAGTAAATAAAGCATTAGACCAAAAAGCGCGATTTCGTTTTCAAAATTGGTCGTTCTTTGAGTTTTGTGCCGTGAGTGTTCTTTGAACCCTTTGTGCCGCGGAAACGCCCGAACGATACCCCACACATATTCCACATATGCAGCCTTTTTTGGGCGTTTGTGAGAGGGGCGCTCGGGAAGTGAGATGGCTCAGTGCACGGGAACGTGAACTACTGAACCAATCCAACAACCTGAGCGTAACGCACATCATCCAAACGTACACTCAAACAAACGCACAAACAAACAAAGCTCCCAACTTTATATAATAAGATATACAAACCAAATTTCACCTACTCTCGCCCTCGGGGACTTTTTCCGATGTGCTCATGCCGCATATGTATACCATAAAACTGCAGACTTCCAAGGTGTATATGCAAATTTAGCTCGCATTTTAATTTCTTGATAAATTTGCGTAGACAGCTTCGATCTCTGCAGTTTTACGGTACACATATGTGGATGAGCACATCGGAAAAAGTCCTCGAGGGCGAAAGTAGGCGAAATTTGGTTTGTATATATTGTAATAAAAATGCTCTATATACATTATGAATACTTCGTAAATATAGGTTTACTTTGATGGGCCTGTCCCTTTAAGGTTTAAGCCCAAACAAGTGTCTTGATTAGTGGGCGTGTCCGAAAAGGAATATTTGAAAGGTACCTAACAGTCAAAACAAAGTAGTTTCTATGGTTTAGATTCGTCGACGGTAGAGCGAACACTCCCGAGATCGATATGTTGTGGGAATTGTCCAAGCAGATGGAGGGACACACGATTTGCGCCTTCGCTGACGCTGCTGCCTGGCCTGTTCAGGTATGCTTTACCAGTCGGGAACCACTTTTACCATTGTGTGTGTGTGTGTGTGTGTGTGTGTATGTGTGTGTGTGTGTGTGTGTGTCTGTGTCTGTGTGTGTGTGTGAGTGTGCGTGTGTGTGGTGTGTGTATGCATGAGCATGTGTGTGTGTGTTGTGGGTATGTGTGGGCGTGTGTGTACACGAGTACCCGTGTGTGTGTATGCGTGGGGGGTGGGCTAGCGAAAAATACGACGTTTTTTGGTTTGTTTATATTCTTCTACTATATCTTGCGTTTCAGGGTCTAATCAGACACTTCAGACCGGAATTGGAGAGAAGAATGGCTGATTTCCACGAACAGGTTTCAAAAAAGACTGCCAATGCGCCTAAACCATCTATTTAGGCTGTTTAGGCTCTATAGTAAATTTGTAGTTTTGACAGTAAGCTTAATTTCTGTGCATACTTACGGCTCCTTACTCAAACAAAAAAAGATCCTGCAGACCAATAACTGCGTAGCGTACTGAGGGGCAATCCCAAAGCGGTTACGCTGTTATAGTTACTCTTACTCTTAGGTATAGCGACTCTAATTCACAATAGCTCTTTAGTGCAGAATGAAACTGTGCCGATTATAACCTTGTATTATACTATACACTTACGAGTGTACATTATACCTATTTCCATGTATTATACCCGTCTTCCTTTTGTATTCCCGTATATTTGTTGCAGTTATCTTACCGGATATTACCTCTAATAAATTGGTTTTTTTCTGTTAGATTTATTTTTGTGGGATCGCTCACACATCCTGATAAATTACAGCGTAGAAATAGGCAGGAGTAATGGAAGAAGAGCAAGAAATCTTATTTTCCGATACAGTATTCGAAAACATATTCCATTACAATTAGCGATTGTCATTTGCATTCGCAGAAAAGCGAACAGCACTGTACACAGTCCAGTTAACAGCATGTGGCTTGATTGTACCGCGATGGTATGGCACCTCATTTAGCACAATTTCTGACCAAGTAGGTGCCGTACACCTTTCTTAGTTGTGGTTGTGGCTTGATTGCACTGCGATAGTATGGCACTCATTTGGCACATATTTCAGACCGAGCAGGCGCCGTACACCTTTCTGAGTTCACCCTTCTGAGTTCTTCTGGCCATGAGAGCAGTGTCATTTTCCAGATACAAGTGATGAACGATTCGAGTATGCTGCATGGAAATAGGTAAATAATAATGACGGACAGCCAAGCAATGATTATTTGCCCAACTCCATTGTTTACCGTATACAAAAGCCGTCGCGGTTTGACCGAAAATAACTCAATTTAAAATTAGAGCTAATTCGGGCAAATGTCAAACTATACACACCATACACAATACACATTCCAGCCAGGCTGCACAAATATTTTTTGCAGCTAGGGATAAATATAAAGCTTCTCCTTCTCCGACCAAATCACAAAAGTGCACAACGGATGGCCCAAACCCCATAAAATATTAACTGCTAACTGGTAACTTATCGGAGGCCATCCAGGTAGAGTATCCGGATGTTTCAGAAGGCCATTTTATTTTACATTTCAGTTTTTGTCGTCATGAAATTTCTACTTTATCTCGCAGCGTTGGTCTCTACAATATATTGTTTTGCGTGTGGAGCGAATAAAAAACAAAATTTTCTCGCCGAACAAGCCACGCGACTGGCGTGTGGTTCTGGGAAATTAGGTACACTTTAGAGAATTGTAGGATTAAATATATATGGAACAATGGATTTATAATAAAGTACATACTATGTAGATACACAAAAACACTCATGCAAAATGGCACGTACACACACAAAAAAAACACACACACACACAACACACATACATGCACGCACACACACGCACAAACTCAAACACACACTCATAGACGCACACACACACAACTTGTAAGTTTATATTTTACCTTTTTTTAGGCGGTTTCAATAGTTGTTGTGTTACGCACGACACTTGCTATGACCGTCAATATGGAAAGAAAACATGCGATAATAATTTCTGTGGTTGTTTGGTGAAAGCGGCTGGATTCAGTCTTAATTGCCAGGTAGGCGGTTTCTTGTAATATAGACCATAGACTGGCTCAGGTCAGAAGTATCAGTTCTCCCAATGCACTTCCTTCAGTTTAACAAAGTCCAAACGGCCTCCTGCCGTGCATGCCAACGGAATTCGTATCACACTTAGAGGGTAAGGTTCTCAACGGAGCAGTTTCTCGGTGGTAGGACCGTGGCTCACGAGAGTGTACGACAATTTCTTCGTTGAATTGGCGTCGAAAGTCTAACGCGTATGTATGCATAAATGTTTGTTGGCGACACGTTTTGACATTTGTGGCTTGACATTAAAAATTCTCGGTCCTATTTTTCCATTTTCAGAAACACGGTGTATTGTTTTGCGGAATGGTTAAGGCGTTCGGCTTTATTTCGTACAATCGGTGAACAAGTGTTTACTTACGACCAATTCTTCCAAAAACAAAACGTTTCTGATCGTGCTTAATATTTTTGATAATAAATTTTCCGTGTCTTGTTTTTGGCAACTTGGCAAACTGTACATTACAAAGAGGCTAATTTCACATCGACATGAAGAATTAAAACAAGCTAATACATTTCTGTGACCGCTTTCAATACACCGAAAACCCAGTGAATCTCCCCGAGGATCTACCGTAGTACTGAGGAAACTTGGCCGGAGCGTGGCCCGCCACTCCAGCGCCCGCCCTTTTGTCTAAGGCCGCGCAGCGGCGAAAGTTTCGCGTACACATATGTAGAGCTCAAGAATACTTATTTCGGGGCTTATCTCCGCCTATTTGGATCTTCCTCGTTGGTGAGATATACGATGACACTGGCACAACGTTAGTATTTCCTCGGGTTAACATATGGGTGACTACTGTAGCTCGTCGTGGCCCTTCGCTTTGTTATAGCTCGTACAACTCCACGAGTTTTGAGTTGTATATAATGCGGTTCTCGGTACTGTAAAACCACCATCCTCTCTAGAAGCGATCCAGCATAACTTTCTTTTCGGTGTATCCGGTCCTATAATAACTGCAAATTTAAACGTTTGACAGTAAACCACGAATAAGCAGGATATAATCCAAACATTCGAAACCTGCCACAAATTTACACTGACTGGTTTATTTACACAATAGCACCCGGTACACAGAAAAAGGCATAAACATATATATTTCGTGTAAGCATAAATACAAATTATATTTGTTGCTCAAGTATTATCCATCCAAGTTCAAATCTTTTTGCTTGGGCATTGAGCGTCGAGCTTCTTATACATTGCGTTGGTTTCGTCCTGTAAATACATATTAGTTATTATTAATTTGGGTTAATTCAGCGAAAACTACTAGCACAATGTTACAGTTACCAAATTAACTGTTTGAACTTATAGTAAATCGATTGGCAAAAAGGACAGACACTTTGCAGTAAATATTCGAGTTCACGTATGCTGTCTAAGTTTGAACTTATACTAAATCGATTGGCAAAACAAAAAACGTAAATATTCGAGCTCACGTATTGTCCAACAGACACACGTAGGTAGCTGGTCCTCTTACTAGGGACCAGACCGTGTGCCCTTTTATCTTTGTTAATTGTTCCTTTGTGTTTTTTTTATTTAATAAAGAATTATATTATTCTTTCCCGAGACCGTCTACTAGAGGCTAGAGGAGCTGAGGAGCCTAGACTAGACAACAAGCTGTAGCGAAATGCTAAAATAAGGTACCTGTCGAACCTTCTCCGGATTGCTGCCAACTTCAGCGAGCACCTTGACTTGGGCGCTCTCAGCTCTTTCGCGTGCGTTCAGCCGACATTAACGGAAGTTAACCACACCTTTGTCAGATAATAGAGGATAGAGAGAGAACTGAATATTAGTATGCAAGTCGCCAGGAGCGCTGGCTCCTGGAGCGCGGGTCCAACTCTTCCTTTAAGCGTACACTACTACACTTCACTGTTAGTTCAGTGTCCCAGAGTCGTCAAAATATACTACACAATACAATGCAATAACTATACTACTATTAAGCATTCGCTCAATCCACTGAATAACCGATGTCATAAAGAGACTGCAAGTGCGTGCGTAAGGAAAACATTTTTCATACCACACATTAATAAATTAACACAAAGAAAGTAAACACACCTACGCGTTTTCGAGTCCGTTGAATGGTGACGGAATTTGAGTGTATTATCAAATATAGAGAGTACAATCAAACCAGCACCCTGGAAATAATATTGTCTAGCAATTATTAGCACACCGCATTTTACAGTAAACATTTTTTTTACAATCTAGGTGTCTCTAGAATTTAAAGAGATATTCAGATAGATTACTTAATTACTAGATTAATTCATCTTAATTGATATTCGCAAACTAACTAAACCTAATCAACTCAGCTAGCAGAACGTACACTGACCATTTAGATATGAATCAACGTACTACCAGCCACAAAAAAAGCTAAAAAGAAGGAACTAACAAGCCAAATTGAACATCGAAGGCAAAGCAGCGCATAAACACTACAGTGAGTCGGCGTGGTTCGCAACATTTTCATGTTTTTGATACGTTCCTGTCTTTCTGACTAACTTCTCGTACCGTACCACCTCCGGACTTCCCATGCCTACTACCCTACCTACTATTCTAATGGAAACTATGGAGAGGTGTTCACGTATTAGGTGGTTCCGGGGGTGCTTCGCCGGAGGGGCTAGTCTATGAGGCAAAGAAATGCTACCTCTATGAAACTGAGTGTTTCCTAACACAGAGACATCAAATATAGTCCGTAGATTTTGGCGATGCCCCTTACTTTTCCAAGCATCGTTTAGCCTAAAACGTGTTCCCCTTCTTAACTTAAGAAAAAAAAATACATAAACCAACTTCTGCGTCAGATAGTCATACTCGTTAACTTAGTAAACAATAATTCACAAAAGCACACGAAAGAGTCCGAATTTTCTCACCTACAAAGCAATATCATCAGAATAGTGACATGGGTTTCTCACTTCAAAAGGAAACAATCCAACTATCGAGTAAAAATTTCACACGCAACACTTCTGCAATAAGATATAGGTTAAATGTTAAATTGACTTACCATTACCAACTCCACATCCAATCACTCTCAGCTATTCGATATCACTGATACACCCACATGTTCCTTTCCTGAACATCAGAGATTTCAATTCTAATTCTCTGGAAACCTTGTTTCTTATTCGGCTGACTCTTTTGATTGCCCTGACCTAAATTAAACTGTATGTACACAAACACACTCACATTGTCACGAAGAGCACCCTCACTAAAATACTCCAACTATAAAATGTTTAGTAGTTGTTATCCAAAAGTATGTTTTTTCTTGATTGTACAATACGTACAATCAAGCAGAAATGTAGTAACACGTCTTCATCGTTTACTCAAACAAATTATTCTCACACCACAATGTAAAGTTCCTACCAGTCCGAGAATCAAGAAAAGGGGCCACCAATTAAAGTTAAACTAACCCAATAAACAGTCGGATGATGCATATGGGTTTGGGTGCCCGGCAGCAATCTGCAGACAACAGACAAGAAAACATTCCATTAGCAGACCCGTCTGTGAAGATGAATAAAGGGTGCGCGTCACACGGTGGTTCACGATCAGATACCTACAATATAGTCAAATTGTCAAATAAAGAAAGCTGTACTTTGAAAGCTCAATGCATAAACAGCAAACAAATAACACCTTGTACAATAACAAAAAAATGATGTTCTGAGACCTAAACCTACCCTACCACAACCACACACCAATAATTTAATGGCAAAATTTTAAACTATCTACCGGCTTAGCTTATATGGAAAAAACCAATACAATGTACACTGAACTAGGATCCACAAAAAGAGCTCCAGCAACAATAAAACTACCACGATCATAAATTAAAACTATATGGCTCTATGGCAATCAAAAAACGGCCGACTTATCCAATTCTGGGAACTTCGAGGGCAACGTCGGGTTACAGAGCCCACACCGAAGGGCTTCGTCGAGATATTTGCGAGACACAACATACAGCAGATCATCGTGGGGCACGACAACTCCACTCCAGCACCTATAAGAAACAATTGGTAAATTCCTTTTCTTCCTGTCTAATACAAATTAAAGCTTACAAAGTGCAAGCCAAAATAACAAAAGACATACAACATTGAAAAATAACAACATCGACTACGAAAGAAGCAAATTAAAAGGTCACCTCACAAACAATTGTATAATTAAAGCGGGTGTGACAGGTGGTTTTAAAAGTATGGTGTACTGTACTTTCAAAACTGCACGCATACGTAATATCAGAACGAACCAAAAAACATATTACGTCTTTAACGAACAAACGGAACAGAAAACTAACGGGAAATCATAATCCTCTGGTACTGGCTCAGGTAAGAAAATACTTCCTCCTTCGTCACCTTCATTAGATCCTCATCAGGCGTCGGGCGCCGCGCAAACTTCGAGAGACCGACAGTGTTGCCGCGCAAAGCAGCCTAGAGAGAATAATCATAATCATTTTAAAGCGGGAGGCACATGATTCGTGAAGCGGACTGACGCTGCGTGCTCAGAAAATAATGGTACATGACTTGAGAATTCGAAATCGCTCATAAGTCATATGTTGAAGCTTCCCAGGCATATTCAGAAATATGGTTACTCTGTGCATGTATAAAAAAGTAATAAATACAAAAATACCCACTTCTTCATCAGAAAGTAGAGGTCTCCAGACGGAAATGAATGTGTCCTTTGTTGATTGACAATTGACAGAAAAGAACATTGCTCTTTTCCAGAACAGCATAAATATCCTTCCTGAAAAATACAAATATGAATAAGTATGTCATATTAAATTCTGAAGACAATAACCAGGCACGTTCCCTACCGCGCGTACAGAGTGCACTTTTTTTGGGACCACCTCCCATATGATGAGTCTCTTCGTTGGAAAGAACTTTAAAGCGGCATGAAATGCGCTTTGCAAAAAAGCACAATTCGAAATTCACATTTTCATGTAATCACGGAAATTGTGTGTCAGTCTGTTGATTTTCTGCACGGATGAAAACAATACTCAGCGCTGTTCAACACACGCTTCAAAACCACGTGATATATAATCATTTGAAAGATAATATAAGAAGCCGGGAATATAAAAAGCGAGACTGGACAAAGACGACCGCAAATGGAAAAGTAAAGAACCTGGACTGATTTTCGAGTGACGGTGAATCATAAATAGTTATAATTTTGGGAAACACTAGGGTGGTGGTTTTGAGCTTTTCCCGACGAGTTTTATGCCATGTTTCACATCAACATCAGAAGCTTCCGTTTACAATAAATATAAAACACAGTGAAAATACCTACTCGGGGAAGCCATAGATAGATAGCTTCCTTCAAGGGAGCATTCTTGTCGCGACCAGCTTGCAGAGATAGCGGTTTCATCATCGGTGGCCGTTCCTTTGTGGGGAGTCAACTTACGGAGGCACCGGCTAAGGATTCATGCGCAACAACCATATTTCGGGTCCTAAACATAGAAAAACATGTATATATGGTGAATTATCAGGAATCAGGACGTCACGCATTCACATAATCGACAAGTCAAGTAAAACAACTAGAAAGCACATCAACAAGAGTGGCCTAATGTAAATGGAACGAAAATGTAAAGAATACAACAATTTTGTAGAAATTCGTGTCTAATTACTGTAGTTTAGTGCTCAGTGGCACTAAACTACAGTAATTAGAAAAATACGCTCATTACGGAAAGGAATGAAAAACGTCTCATATTTAAACAAGTAAACTAAATACCATTACCATTCACAACAAGTAAAACAAAAATCAGAAATCATGTGGTGATGCTGAAACGCAGTTTATCAACAAACAATGTGTATTTTATTGATATTTATTCAAATTAAAACGATAAATGTACAACATAAAGACGAATGACGAAAGGCCTACTGGGCAATAGTAAATAAAGGTTATGTTCTGGCTGCGAGATTTATAGTGCAAAAGAGAATGTATTAACTCGAAAAATTAAATCACATGTATAACATGCAACCTAATAACTAATAGTCATGTTTAAGAGAGGTTTAACGAGGGAGAGAGATTTAAACGAGGGAGAGAGATTTAAACGAGGGAGAGAGAGAGAGTTGCAAATGACTTTCAGATGGATCCCTAGGCTTTTTCACTTGAAATAGCAGACTGTAATGCGGTTGTTTTGAGAAACCTCAAGAGAACCACACATGCTAAACAAAGAGGTCTCAAAACAAAGCATTTCAGCTACAATTTCTATGTATAGTCTACAATACTACCATGCCACTAACCTAAGTTGCCTTAGAGTGAGCATTCCCTACTACGTCCATTGTGGCGTCCTTATATACATGCTACCCACCACAATGGCCCGCCAACTAACCTTCTCGCCTCCGATCCAGTTTCTTCGTCACCCCCTCTTCCACAAGCCGCACCCGTCCTGCCGCTCCTCGATGACGCCAGCCTCCCTTCGCGTTCGCCGGTTGTCGCGGGTCAGGCCCGCGCCAGACCCGGGCCAGCACTTCTGGCCTGTGGACCAGAACTCACCTCACTTACCCTTTGTCCACCCAGGAAACCCCTTTCGGGAGGAGTCCTGTCCAAGTCGCCCTCCCGTTTGGGATGCGCTCATTTTTGTTTCCCTACCGAGTCATTGCTTCGCTTACCTGGTTACTCGTCCTCCAGTCCGCCAGGTTGTTGTCCATCATCATCATCGATCGGACCGGAAATTGAAGCGAAGGCGAAAGGCGGTCAAGCTGGAAGAGTAAACTAACTGACTGAGCGCCGAACGCCTACATTAGAGTATTAGGCTTAAAACCGGAAATTGAAGCGAAGATACTCTAATTTTGTAAAAATACTCTAATGTTGGCATTCGACTGAGCGCCGAATGCCCATTAGAGTATTAGGCTTAGGAGAAGGAAATAACCCGTGTATAAACTTATTTCAAACTATTAAAAAGAGTAGGATTTTAGAGGCGGAGAGCGCACATTATCATTGTAAGGCATGATACGATTTTTTACCTCAACTCCAGTGTTTTTTTAGCATACAATCCACGTCTCCCCAGTCTTCGTTGAAAGGCGCCATCAAGCCAGGTTAAAAAAATCAGTATTAATAACATACTATACACACCGAGTCAAAACAGCTTCGAAAATTCGCTCAGGATTCAAAATCCACACTCAATTCAAAGCTATTGGATAGTTTATCTAGGAAAAAACATATCTGCAAACAATAAGCAAAAAACTTACATTATAGAAACATTCAGCACGCAAGAAGAGGCGGATGGATGGATGGATGGTCGATCGGATCGAAAACTTGGGATTCCAAAAACAAATTCAAATTCGCGCCATACAGTATATTCAGGAAATTCCCGCGGGTATTTAAATTTCCCAAAACTACCGTAGTCACATCGTATAGTGCAGAAAGCCATTTTAATTTTTTTTTGTTCCGTGGAAAAGAACTACTGAAAAGATTAGTATAATACAGCAGTTTGTTTATTTGTGTTTGTCATCGTACTTCATTTGCACTAGCCATGCGTTGAGGCCGTTCTGTATTCTGAATCGTGGTCAACTGCGGTTTATCCTGATTCTTGTATATATCTCAAAGACAGCTTGGATGTTGTGAACTTCATTTAAGCTGTGTGGTTTCTGAAGAGTTACCTACGATACCTTATTCGTTTCACAATGTAAATCTCGTTGTCCTTCTTAACTACAGTTCGTTGCTCGCCACGTTTCCTCCGTGTTGCCTGCTTGCCACCGTTTCATCATTTCATGTTCATTTATTTCAGTGATTTTCATTGTTCGGTTATCCGGGCCCGGCTGACCTCTGTATGAGTGTTGACAAAGATCTCTACACCTCGATTGGAACTGAATGTTGATGGTCTGTCAATTTTACAGTTCAGTCGATTGCGTATTATATTTATTAAAATCGGAGCTTGTCTACCTGTGTGTGCTGTGGACATTCGGCAATGTTACTGTTATTTTTTGTTATTGTTTCGTTTTCACATGACCGTTATTTGGTTGCCTAATTATGTATCGGTTTTGTAAGTTAAGTAATAACAAGCCGGAGAATTAACGTGCGGCTCGCGTGCACCGTTTTCGTCCTCAGAATGTCATATAATAAAATAACTCGTCGGTTAAATTTGTTCATGTTGAGGGCAATTAATTGTCCATTCAAAGGGTTATTCGTATGGCATCGTTCATCTTTGATCCTGCATGACAAGCAATTTATGGAATGCTTATTTCCAGATGACCTGACCGTTCTGCCCAGATATCTATAGCTATAGCCACCCGGCGTGACCGTGTGACGCCGAGGTAAAAGGAGCTGCACATACAATAAATAAAATACTGTAATATTTAAGGTTTGTGGTTGCCATTGTTCTTTGCCATGTATTAGTTATATGATTGGTGTTTTTGGAATCCTACCATTTGTCCACCCACTTGCACGGTTTTTTGTTACATTTCTATTCTAAACCAGCCCAAAAATCTAGCTTGTTTAACCAGGCAGTATGGAGAAATGCATTATATTTTGACCAATGAATAATGAAATCTATGAATTATTGAGATTTAAAAAAAATGTTTATGTGCGTGTGATATTTGCGTAGACATTGTGTGAATAGCATGTGGCACTGGGTTTGTTACAGAAGAATGCACAGCTAAGGGTTTTGTATCCTTTTTTGTTGCGATTATCGCATAGTAGCGGGATTTTCCCGGTGGCCTTGTGCTTGTGTTACTGATTCATATTTGTCAGATACTTGATACTACGTGCAACTGGAATTGTCTACATGTATCATGTATGTAAAGTATGTATGCGTTTCACATGGTACGCCGTTTTTATTGTGTCGTCTCACAATCTACATGTTACACGTTACACCGCTTTAGCGTACTTGGAGTTGGTTGGGCGGGCATGGCACGTAGTTTATCTTGTGATAGTGTTTGTGTGTGAATTGAGTTATTATACTTTGTTGACTTGGATTATTTTTCAGACTACGAAGTTGACGATGACCACCCTCCCAAGGACTTTCACCCGGGAATCCGGGTACTGGCCATAGTTATACTATGTTCAATGGTAATTCGGGGAAGAAGGAGGAAGAAGGCGATGAAGAAAAGAAAGATAGTGCGGAGGTAAATAATGAGGCTGAGGCAGAGAAGGAACAATGTTGACATGCAAGGAGGTGAGTTCTTGGTTATTATTGCATTAGTTCTTGAGATGTTTCTTGTTTTTTTTTATGTGTTGAATGAATCGTGATGATTCGTAAGCACGATTATTATGGAAGATAATTTTGTTTGGTTATTGTTGCGGTCGATTCTGAGGAGTTATTTTGTTGTACAGGGTGGTCCAATAGTTTTAAACCCTGGCATTTCAACCGCCAAAACAATGATCTTAGCAAAATTCACACAGAATATTTTTATGCGTGTATACCAAGCGGAATATTTTTCTTGCACATTGTTTATTTCACTTGTTTTGTTGCAGACGTCGTGAACTGTTCCTTCCGCGTCACTAAGAGACTGTACCAGCCACATCTATCCATGCGTCAATGCGTGTAACATGTGTGATGACAATTGTGAACGAAGTTGAAGAGTTGGACTGTTACAAGAAAGAGGTAATACATGCAAATGCAGTTTTTCAATATGTATCGAATGATACCAAAACAAAATATGAAGCTGTTTGTCAAAAGATAAAAAGCACGTGAGAGTCTTTGTCTTCCTGAGAGTCTTTTTCTGCTTTGACGTAATGGATATTTGGGCGAGTTTTCTTGTGCTGCATGAATCCGTATGAGTTCATTCTAAACATGCACAAGATCATTTGTGTGTTAGATTTTTCTTCGTAGGCATCAATGTTACTCTGGACTCATTAATCACTGATTCACTTATGCTTTTTCACTTTCACTAATCATGCCTCACTTGTGCACATTGCAGAGCTGGATCCCTCCCCTGTGGCTGCCTATTTTGTTGGGCTTATTGGACCATACACCCGGACCCGGACACTTATGGACACCCGTGGACATCCTTGGACACCCTTATACTTAACAACTGACTTATCTAATTTGGCTTTGTGTTTCACAATTTCAGTGTGCATAACATGCTCACATTAGACTTGTCTTGGCAAACGCTTCGATTAGTGCAATGTTTCATTACAAATATAAACAACATAATCTCTTCGTTCACATCGCTGATTTTTCGATGGAAAGTTTACTGTTTACGAGTTTATGTAATCAAGCCAAATTCGATCATTAGTGTTAGTGATTTCCTTTGTTAGCGCGATAGCAATAACATAGTTTTGGTTTTGTTACTCGGGTTACTGTGCTATACTGCGCAAGGTCATTTCTCTGGTTTGCATCGCCTTTATAGATGTAATGCTTTTGATCGCTAATCACGAACGCTCTTTTATTTTGAAATGTAGGTATCGCTCGTGGCGGAGGTGCTGTTCGTCGCCAGTTACCCGGTCGACTGGTCCGTCAGCTGGCCTGTACTGGAATGGAAGTGAAGATAGGGCAGACGACCAGGCAACACCACAACATTCGCTCCCACTCGGGCACTGGATCTGGTAGGTGGAATGTGGAATAGAATATGGAATTTGTACCTTATTTGATCAGTGATACAGTTCATAAATGAGTGTTGTCCTGATCTGTCCTTTCGATCGTCTGAGCCAAGCTAGGTCGTAGGTGTTTTGTGTTTATATTTACTTTGCGTGGACAAAAGTTTTGGTTCTTTTATTCAAATACGTACCTCCATTTCTCCTATTATTGCAACTGCATTCTTTCTCACAGTTTGTTCGTAGTCGTATAAACATTATTGAGCTTAGTCAGTAAGTAATAACTAATAACTATGAAAATAAGTGATTGATTATCTGTTTTACCTTAGGTTGGTTTCGATCGCTACCGCTAGTCACTAGTGATCACTTATGCTTTTTATAATTTACTAGTAGAATTGCAGAGTTGATCCCTGACCCGACTACCGTTTCAAGTTTCAAGTGTTGGAGTTGAGTTGAATTTGGAGGAACATTCGACAAATAACAATGCTGTAATATTGAAGCCTTGGAGCTGGAGCTGATGAGTGTGAGTTTTCAGGGATTCATTTTATGGTTTTAATGTGATTGTCGGCTCGTAATGTTGTCTAACCACTTGGCATTTCCAGCTCTGCTATTATACCCTGGGCGCAATTGTCTCGGCTCGCGACTTTGTTTTAAGTACAATGTTTCATCACATATAGGTAATCGTTAAGTGTTTACGCCGAGCGCGTGTGGCTTAACTATATGCATTGCTGTGATTGATCAATGCCTCCCGCCGCTGTGAGGACCGTCGTTTGGAGAAACGGATCAACCACGATGAAAGATGAACGATGTCATGGTGAGTTTTGGGGGTTTTAATATTCTTGATGATGTCGGTTCGTTCGTATTGTTGTTCAACTATTTGATCGTTATTGGATGCCGCTTACTAGTTACTGGCTATTATTGCAGATTGCACTAGATACTGTATTGCCAGCCTGAAAGGAATAGTGTTCGTCATGAACACTATCCCTTTAAAGCGAAATACCGGCCGGTTTTTGAAAGGCATTGCTTTCTTATGCAGTATATGCCAATGGTCAAAAATTAGAATAAAAGCTAGACCCCAATTAGACCCCACGTTCCATAAATGCATTGGAATGCAAGTACTTAAGATGCATTTCAAAAACCGGCCTCTATTTCGCTTTAATTAGGAATAAGGAGTAAGTAATAGCCTGCAGTCCACCCTAGCTTGGTACCGTTTGCCAGCTCTTTCCGTAAGTGTAGGTAATCGATAAGAGTATTCTCTTGACACTATTAGGTTAGGGCAATGTTTCATAACATATAGATAATTAATAGGGGTCTTATGTCCGGCTTAGCTTAATATTGATAGTGAAATGTTTCATTAAATGTAAATAATCAACTGCGGCTTGCGGCCTAGCTCGACATGGTTTCCAGTGAAACATCTAGAGAATTAATATTTATGGTTGGCCTACCCAAAGGTTTAAAGCGAAATACCACCCGGTTTGGGGTTTTTTCACCAAAAATAGTTTGAAAAAAGTTATAAACGAAAATAAACATAAAAACACAAACAAATAAGTGCATCTTGTATAAAAATGTTCGCAAACAACCATTTTTTGCGATTTTGTATGGGAAAATTCGCTTCCGGCGATTTGCCGATTTTAATACTAGCACAGCCCCGGAAAAATCGAGGGATGGCCTTTTCAAATGATCACACACTCCGAAGCATCCAAATGACGAAATCTTGACAAAATATTTTGAATTTGGCTAGTAAAAGTCCAAAAATGCACATGTTGAAAACGGCTGTAAACGCACGGTTGTTTACTCCCTCTCTTTTCGTAATTTTTTGTTGAGACCGACCGCTAATTCGCTTTAACTTGATAGTATTTGCGCAATGTTTCTTTTGAAACATATTGATAATTAATATGCGGAGTTTTACATTAAGGCGCCTACCTAAAACAAAACTTGTGCAATGTTTCAAGCGTGGCACTTATGCGGGATAACTGACGCTACCGTTGCGAGTGCCATAGTTTTTCTTGTCGGGTACACATTTTACTAAATAAGTGAATGTATATTGAGAATTCTATAATATTAAATTTTGATGAACAAATTGGATTAATACCTAACTAGACAAAATTTAAAAGAGCAGGTGTGCTAAGATGTTTAAAGAGTTTCGGGATGGGGCTGTCGATTGTTCATGTTCAACTTTTAATTTCAGGATTCCATTTCTCTTTCTCAAGTCTCAAATCAAGGACACGGACGCAGTGCTGGCTATTGGACGTGTGATGAATATGAATGGGCGGATCGATTTTAATGGAGATAAGTATTCCTAATTCCTATACATTTTCTTTTATGTTATTTATCATATTATGTTCCATGCTCTTATATCCAATTTGTGGTCCGACTCCGATGTGAGTTCCATGTGTTCATGCTCATGTCTAATGTCTTATGTTATGTTGTGTTCCGCTTCCCGATGAGAGATTCATTTGTGAATTGTTGATAGTTATTAATGTTGTTGTATATTCAATTCAGTCAATTCAGTGTATTGTGTATGTGTAGTTGTGAGTTGTCTGTGGTCTCTGGTTCATTTGAGTTATTAGTTATTACTTTGCTCAGTGTCATATGATAATAATGTTGTCAGCTGTGTTTGTGAGGGTAGAGCACGGTGACAATGACAAGCTAATATAACTGTAGTGTCATTGTCTACGGCATACTGGTATCATTCTTATTCTTGTCACGCACTTGTTAAATATACACTTATTGTTTATGTTTTCATTGTTAATCTATATTGATAATACTGTGTGTTTTTGCTTCTTGTAAACTTGATATGTTACACCTGTGTTGCATACTGTCATTGTAGATTGATTTACTGTATGGTGTATGTCGTTGTCGTTGTGAAGTAAATGTATTTGTTACTGATTTGTTCTGTTGTGTGTGGACTCATTTATTGTTGTCAACGTTCAAGCGATATTTATCCAGTTGTTATATTGTTTGTGATAATGTGATGTCGACGTCGTGCTTTGTTTAATATACTTTCTTTATGTTTTCTTTGGTAATTGTGAGTGATTGTGGGAAGCGGTTGTATCTTTCTGCCATTACTTTACTGTAGCGTATAATTTAATGGCATTGGTTCGTATCCGTGTCTCCGTGTCTATTGCTTTTAAATTTATCCGAAAAAAAACAAAGATTCGCGTTCGATTCCCGCCCGCCCGAAACCTCAATTTTTAATGTCGCAATCCAAATTAGTTCGTGGAGTTTTGTATCTGGTATGGTATCCTAGATTCTAGCATGAATATCCGTTACGATTTCACGAACTCCGTATGTGTTGTGTTTTGTGTGCGTTTCGTTCCCGTATCTCACAGGGCCTTATAGACTATCATAATTATCCGTTGGTATTTTACGTACTTGCCGTCCCATTTATGTTACATGTTTTGTTCTCGTTTGTCACTCACTTAACTGTCCACTATAGGAAATCGGCGTGCAAGCGGTGGGCTTACGGCGTGCAAAGTCCATTTTGCCCGTAATCACGCCGCGTGCCACGTGCACACATCACACACGCACTACGTACATCAGTACACAACGGCGTGCTATGTTTTTCCACGTCGGAACGTTGCCGCTTACACGCCGTAGCGTTGCCGCTTGCACGCCATAACGTTGCCGCTTGCACGCCAATTTCACTTTGTTTAGAGTCGTGATGGCAGCGATAATCAATGCTATTGGAGGCGGAAATGGAGGACAGGGAGCGGCGCGGCAAAGCCCCCGGCTGGCCCGCCAGGCTCTGCTCAGGGCCCCAGTTGACCACCTGGGGCTCCTGGACGTCGCTGCGGAGTTTAGCCGGGTAGGTATTGATTATTTTTTATGTTATTTGGTAACTGATACTGAGTCCGGTTCGTTTGTTTTGTATTTGGGCCATTTGGGGACCGAATCCCGTTAGTCTGTCGTTGGTCGTTGGCCCAACCTTGTTCGTAGCCGTTTTTTTCGATGAAATTCGAGTAACCACATGGTCACTGGTTACGAAGAGGTTGCCATATAGGCGAAAAAATGGGCACAGTTTAAACCGCATTCGCATTCTTTGCTTCTGTTTTCCTTAGCTCCTTTTGTACTTGGTTTTCATGGTAACTTAATGGCTGGCTGATGCCAATTCATTGTAAATTGAACGTAAGTAAGAATTGTTGGTGGTGTTTTGTTTAGCTTAGTGATACGAACCATCATTTAATAAAACAGCGCTCAAAAATATAAACTTGCTATTGCTTCCGGAGGTGGGCAAAGTCAGTACGGAAGTGGTTCATGCGTATTGTTACGCACCAACTTCTACCCAATGTTTTAGGCCAGGGTCTACGGGGACGCCGTGGAGTCCTGCCTCAACGCAGACCGCACCTTTTATGGGGTGTGGTCGGCTAGAGGCGGCCTCTTGGCACGGGCCCTATTCGATCAAGGGGCGGTCCAGGCGGACGTAGTAAGTCATTTTGTTTTCCTTATAATTAGTTTTGTAATTTCTAACGTGTATTTGACCGAACCTTTCCTTCATTTTTTTAAACGTTAAACTTAAGGAATAAATTAGTTTGCTTTGATTTGATTAGCATTCACTGACTAAACCTTTCCGCGTGGTTTATATGTTTTCCCTTGATTGGATAGATTCTTGCAACTCGTTTTGTGACCAATCGATAATAGACATTGACGGACTATTATTTTTATTTTGGAGGCTCCATTAGGTGTTTGGAGATAGTTATATTTCCGTGCATAGTTGTTTCGAGCATCTCATTTCGAGCTGTTTTCACTTTTGGTTGGGATTTATGCTCGAAACACCTGTACACGGAAATAAATTGCTATTTCTTATTCTTTCATTTATTGTTATTTTAGAGTCGGGCTGCAAGGGGCTTGCGGCAGTTGTTGATGGTGGCTCATTGCTACCTCACAACTGCTGGAGGCCAGGTGGCGAATCCGAAGGAGCTGGGACTGGCCAAGTCGGCGCTGAAGAGGGTAAGTACTTTTTATATTTTGGGTTGTAGTTGTAATTTGACGTGATGTAGTCCACGTATGATATCACTTTGTGATTCCTGACTTACTACTTAGTTATCCTGTCAAATGTTAGTGCTTCTCTCTAATTGCATTTCTAATTCTGTGCATTTAGTTGGGTGATAAGTACTCGCCGACCTTGCACAACTCTGCTCGGTCGGCAGTGCTGGTCGCCAACCTCCCGGCGTTCTGGAGGCTGGTGTGCGACGCGGCGGCGGAGATGGATACGGAGAACGACCACCTCGTAAGTTCTTTTTATGTTGATTTTTATATTTTGTTGAGGCCTTATACACTTGTAGGTGACTTACAAGTGTGCATTCAATGTTTTTTTTATAAAGTGTCGGGTATGTATTGAGTTGTGCTCACACGACTCTCCCTTATACTTACCTATGGAAATCTTTAGTATCTCATTTGTGTTTGTTTAGCATCCTCTCCTGCTGGCCGATGCCACATCGCCTCCAGCACCCTTCCATCTCCACCAGGCCCCAGCTCTGGCCAACCCACCTGCTCCACCACAAGCCCAAGCACCCGGTAAGTGGTTTTCTTTGCTTACTTCCTTTTGTTGTGGCGATGGTCGGTACATGTTTCACCAACTTACATAAAAGTTTGTTGTGATTATTTCCGGAGTTGGCCGATCAGAAGATGGCGGTTCATGCGTAGGATTAGTGATTGTCTTCTCTACTAATCACGAGCATTCTACATACAATAGAGTATACCATGAGTTGTATAGATTATGGGGTGTAGATATAGTTACTTTTCATCCGGTATATTGTATATCCGATATTGTACCTGTTTTGGTTATCTTCTGTTGTAGCTTTCATGTATATTTGTTTGTGTGCCGTGGAAACGGTGTGACGATGCGTGCTTACCTACGGGCCAGTATCTAAAGATAAGGAAAGACCAGAAAACGTTTAACTAGTACTGCTTTTACTTTTACTGCTATGCTTAGTAATACCGCGATACCTTTTAGCTGCTCCTGCCGTTCCCGTGCCCGCGCCCGTTCCCAGACCTCCCGCTGCCAACGTCCCTCCCGCTGCCAACGGCCCTCACGCTCACCTTAACATCAGGCCACCTGGTATGTGATTATATTTGCGTTTCTTTATTTACTACTTCACTATAGGCTATTATATATCGTCCCCATAAGGGTTACTGACTAAAAAGTTCCATTAGTATTTTAGTAAAGATCGGCTAAGGTTAAGCTCTGGTTCAATTATGACTAAGGTTATGTTTAGGACCAGTGCCGAGACCACCGGCGCCCCAGGTGAACGTTGCTCCACATCCCCAAGCTGGACCGATTAACGTGCCTGGTATGCTAGCTTTTTTTTACTACAAATACTATTTTATAAGTTGTGAATATAATCTAGTATGTGACTATCTCTACTTCTAAGGTCGTTTTTCCTATGTTTTTATGATTTCTATGGATTATCGATCGATATCGATTATTTCAACCAGCTCATTCAACTCATCTTTTGAAGTTGAGCAATGTTGGTCAGAGGGCCCGAGTCCCTGCCTCTACTCCTAATCCTAAGGCAGTTTTCCCCGATTGTTTTATAATTTCTAATGGATCATCGATCGATATCGATTTTTTTCAAACTGATCATTCAACTCAACTTTCGAAGCTGAAAAATGTTGACCTGAGGGCCCGAGTTTCTACCTCTACTCCTAGTGCCATTTTTCCGATGTTTTTATGATTTCTATTGATTATCGATCGGCATCGATTTTTCAACCTGATCATTCCACTCAACTTACAAAGTTGAGCAATGTTGATCGGAGGGCCCGAGTCTCTATCTCGACTCCTAAGGCGAGTTTTGACTCTCGGAAAAATATTGATTGCTTATTGATTTTTTTTCTGTGCCAACATTCTTGGTTCTCCAGAAGACGAACGTTTGCAAGGGTCCCAGGTCAAAAGCTCTCGATGAATTTTTCGATGTTTTCTAACGATTTCACTTTGACGGGGATGGCCTAAAGTTCAGTTGCCAAACTTGCCAAAATTTAGATTATCGATTTTTGATTAGATCAAAATTTGTTCTCCGAAAGTATTCAGAATTTCGAAAATTTGGCACTGCCAGATCTGTCAATTGGTAAGATACTAATTAATAAAAAAAGAGATTTCACTGCGTTATGTATAGTATAAACTGTCACCACTGCGTTTTGTATATGAAACATAGCTTGTTTGCATATAAAACATAGCTAACCCATATTGTTACTGTTTTTGGAACGTTTCCTTTGCAGTTGCGGCGCCGAATGTCATCGTAAGGCGTCGAGCTGTGGCCGTTCGACAGGCAGTGGCTGGACCAGTGCCCGGTATGTAATTTCTTTTTTTATACTACAAATACTGTTTTGATACAGACTCATTGACTTTGTATTGTTCCTTCTGGTTGGGTTGTGGTGTCTTAAGTGGACTCTTATTTGTTGATGTCGCAAGGGGGATATCTAATGCCCCACTCTCGTCTCGATCTTGCTTGAAAGTAAACTATTTGAAATTTGTGAAGTTGAAGACGAATTACGCAAAGTGTTGTATTGTTTTTCATTTGGCAAGTATGACACAGTATACTCATTGATACAGTATACTCTTTGGTTTTGTATTGTTCCCTATGGTTGGGTCAGTTGGGTGTGTCTTTTAAGCAGTGGACGCTTATTTGTTGATGTCGCGATATCTAATGCCCCACTCCTAAAGTATTTGAAATTTGTGAAGTTGAAGACGAATTGCGCAGTGTTGTATTGTTTTTCAATTGGCAAGTATGTTTTTAACCTTTGTATGACCTTGTATAGCTAATAAGCGAAATCTTTTGTTAATCTCGTGCACGTGCTGAACGTAATCGGTGACCACTGATTTAATAAGTTTGCTATTAGTATTTGTGAAACTTTTCCTTTGCAGGTAACGGATCTGTCAACGTTCCGCAGCGCCGACGAGCTGCACCCGCACAACCGCAGCAAGGACAACAACAACAACAACAAGGTGCCGCAAGGAGACGTTGGTTTTTTTCCTAGTTCAATTCTTTGTTATCCGTTTATGACACGTTCACTTGTTGTGTGAAAAGCGAAATAACTGCCGTTTTTTGAAAATCGCGGTAAATTAAAATCTTTGGTATTGACGCTAATTTACTGGAATTTAATTTATGTTCAGTCGCGTAAGCCGCATGAGCATGTCGGGTATCTGTATACCCGATATGTTTCAATTCAAAAACCCGCCGTTATTTTGCTTTAACTGACAATTGCTACGTATTGATTGCCAGGTTTTATTCAACATGCGAGTTTGTAGGAATTTTCCGGTTTATTCTATTAGCACACATTTCTACCGCTTGTATTGTGGTCGTTTTTACTATTTGGCTGCCTTATCGCTTATTGTCAGATTGCTAATTTCCATCAGCAACTGCTGATTCTTGCAGCTTTCTCCTTTCTTTGCCCGAGTTCTTTACCTGTTGGTCGCTGCAGTTGGTATTTAAAGAGCATGTAAAGTATTCTAAGACATTAACACTTGTACAATGCCAAGAATCGAACTTTTTAATATGACTGCTAACACTGCTCCCTTACCAGATACCAGTGACTGCTAACACTGGGCGCTTTATACCGCTCGGCCATATCTTTGCTAATAAGGCTCTCAGAAGAAATTGAGTAGGGAACTTTTTTTTTAGGTCGTTCTCCCTCCTCCTCCTCGTCCGATTCTGCTTCTAAGCGTGCAAGGAGACAATGATTCTTTTATATTGGTAAGAATTGTTCCTGTTTGTGTGTGCTTAGTATCTTTGGGTCAAATATTGGTTTGTATGACCGTATGACGTTAGAATTAGAATTTGAGTTAGGCAGTTATTGTCTTGTTGTCTAATAGCGAATACATGTGTCCTTGTGATTGCGCATGTTTTGGGCACTAATGTGCTGACAGCTGATTTTGGTTCCATTACTAGTTATTTTCAGTTTATTTTCCCACGATGTGCCGCGGCTACCAAAAAAAATAAAATAAAAAAAAACTGCCGAGCCATCGATGGAGGTTTCCACCGTTTCTTGTTTTCTAGGTAGGTACTTTTTATGTAACAGTAACACGTAATGTAATTGTTTCAGTTTAATGAAGTGATTTTTTTAGTATAAGTACGATGTATTTTTGTATGGGTGATGTTACGCGGCTTTTGTGTTTGTGGATTATTTCAGTGACGGGTGCCAATTAGGGTATAAATTATGTTCATAAATGGAGGTGGTTGGAGGTGGTGTCTCTAGCTTAGTGATATACCATTTTCAATAAAACACCGTGTTTCACTCAAATATTAACTTTTTTAATTGCTTTCGGAGCTGGTTCGTGCGTGTTGCAACGCACCAACCTATACCCCTGGTGCCAATTTGCCCAAATTTGTTTTTTTAAGTTGATTTGTCGTTGATTATCACTGAAGAGATTTCAGAGCGTCGCTTTCCGTCGTCTTTTTTGTGTTGGTTTTCTCGCACCAGCTTACCTGGAAAGCTTTTGAGTTGAGGTTGGTGGTGTTTTACTTTTTTCTAATTTTTACTTTGTACGGTAGCATTGCATTACTTTACATGTTAGTTACCTTTTAACCATCTTTTTGTTTGGTAATTGCAATCAACCGAATCTTTCAGTTATTATTATTTCTGGAGACTTCATGATGTTTATTTTCCATGGAGCAGTTATTAACGGCTTCTGTGAAGTCGTATTTTGTGGCTTAACTTATTATGTAAGTTTTCCCATTTTTGTGTATAATGTGTATTAGTTTCCGTTAGGTTTTTTCCGAGTATCCCTTTGTTTTTTCATTAATTAGCTTGATATACCGTGTCTGATACATATTTACACAAGTGAGTTGCTTAGTCCATAGGTAATCTAATTTCGGTTTGGGGGTGTTTAGTGGATTTGTTAGAAATCAACCGATTCTTTCAGCCTATTTATTCGCGATGGTAATTCCGCGGAGCCGTATTTGACTTCTATGAAGTCAAGTAGTATTTACTTTTAATATGTGGCATTCTATTGTGTAAGTTTTTTCGAAAATTGTGTTTTTTTTCCTTGTTTGACTTTTGCGTGTGGTTGTTGTCGATTTCGATACGGTTGGTTTTTTTGGTGAGCCTGCCCATTTGGTGACCAATTCATGTCCAATTTTCATCGGGCACCATTATTAGGTGGTCACCAAATGGTCACGAACCTGTCACCAGGTGGTTTTCTTTCCGTAAAAACCATCGTGATGGGTCACCTACTTTTTTTGTGATTTCGGCAAGTATTTTCTCGTGTTTTTTTAGCTCTCGTGGGATTTTGTTTGCACTCGTTTTGCTCTGGTGTGATTTTTGCATGCTTCCGACTTCCGATAGTTTCTTTCCGAATTTGGCACGGTCTTTTTTTCATGCGTTGGCGTTTCGTGTGACCGGGAGTGTACCTATGTACTTAAATTTTACTTTCAGGTAGTTCATCGGTGTGTATATATTTCTACTATTCTATTTATTTTCGTGGAGAGAGTTCAAACTGCCAATCCGTAATTGATGGATTTGTAAAGGTGAGTACGTTAGTTAATATTCCATTACCAGTGTCTTTCGATTATGCCGGTTGGTGTCTTTGCTTTGGCAGTATTTGAATCACTCTCTCGCTGAATTTCTTGATGTTCTTGTGGGTGAGAACTCTCATTTGTGTATTCGTTTTCTTTGTTGCATTATATGTTTTAAAGTGGTGCGGTATGTGGTACGTTCTTGACTACTCAATGTGTCACGTGCGTTTTATGCTAATTTGTTCCACTCTGTGCCGGGAACTTTGCATAGAATACATGAGAGTGTGTTTTTCCAGTAAGGGGCCGTGGAAAATTTGTGTGTTTTTGTGCGTGATTTGACAGTTGTGGGTTGGAAAATGGTATTGCGAAAACACCCGTTGCGGATGTTTAGTAATATATGCATAATTTTTAGGCTTCTTGTTTTATGTCTTGTCGAGAGATGCTTCAAGCCGAATTAGTCAAACAAGAGCCGAAGAATAGATATTCATATTGTTCCCCAAGAAGACTTCCGTAGGCCGACCTGCTCAGAAGTACTTTGTACCCAGGTCTCACTCACAGTCTCAGGTAAGATTTGTTATCAAGTTTTTTTTATTTGATTTTATTGGGAACTGTTTGCAGTATTGCAGTCCGCGTCTTTGTGTCTCAGTCTCGGGTCCCATTTCATATGTGGACGCACCGTCATTTTCAGCATAGATGTGGTGTGCGGCAGTGCGGTATCAGGCGGTCTTTTTCCAAGTAGCTTGTAGTTATCTTTCATGCAAATCCGGTTTACTTTCATAATCGTTTGTTTCAGGATGAAGATATTACGCGGACGTATCTCCATGTTTTTGTGTACGAGGATTTGCTGCTTTTCTGACCTGCTCAGAAGTACATTTAGTACCCAGGTCCCTCTAAAGACGAACAGAGTCACAGTCACGTAAGTTATACTTGGTTATATATTGTCCAATGTAAGTTGAGCGCGAGTGTCAAAATAATTTGGATTTGGAGTATCGAATTCAAATTCGAACTTCGCCATTCCTACAAAAATGTACGGGTAGGCATGTAGTTTATGTGTAGCTGTGATATGTATGTATCTAGTCGGCACACGCTTGGCACACATATCATGCGTCTTTTTCACAAATGTCATGCGTCTTTATAAGCAAATCGCCGCTCCGCTCCCGCTTTTTCTGCAACGTTTTCTGACCGATTGAAGGCCGGAGTCATGATTCAGATGTTTAGTTTGTGATGTATTTCATGTACAATTTTCTTTTAAGTTTCGGACATGGCAGTTCCACCGTTAGCCGTGATGATGATTCCGTGCCGATATTTATGGATTCGCAGAGACACTCTTTCATTTTGGAGCTCCGACTTTCCGAGATTCGTGCCGAGCAGGTAACCGACTTGTCATTAGTATTATATTATATCTAAGTTTGCATGTTAGCATTAGGGACCTTCGAATTACAGTTTATAAGGAAACGAACATGTTCATTTAAGAATTGATCAGCGGGAGTGGATTTGAGGTCTGATGAGCTGAACTATCCTAATGTAATGTCTTCTACTTTTATTTTTGTTTCATTCACTTCCGTTGTGTTTATTGAATCAGAATGATGTCACCTCTGATTAACAGTGAACAGTTCCGCGCTCCGCTACTCGCTACTCTTTGGTAATCAGTCCTAGTCCACGAGGCCGCCGACGTGGTTTGTAGGTCCGAAGTGCGAAGGGAAATCTGTGTAGGTATGTGTAAGCTTTGGATTTGTACCGTTGTATCGAACTTCATTAGTATGTTGTAGCACTTACACTTTATCGTTTGCAATGTAGTATGTGGGATTCCCTGTTGTTAACTGAATTTTCGTTAAAGCGAAATACCGGCCGGTTTTTGAAACGCATCGTGGACAGTTTAATTTTTTATGTATTTATGCTAATTTACTCGAATTTAGCTCGATTTTTACTCTAATTTGTATAAGAATGCTGGTGTACTCGATGTGTTTCAAAAACCGGCCGGTATTTCGCTTTAACCTTCAAAGATTTTGTGTTGTTTGAAAGTTATATATATTAGGTTGAAAGTTATTGTATTCTTTACTTTGAAATCATTTGTGATGGTTGAGTGGCGGACTGTATGTATACTGTACATTGTTTTATTTGTGGTCGTTGATAGTTGTGCAGTGTAGCGTATACCGTACAAACTACAAACTACGTACAAACTATGTGCTAATTATTTGTTTCTAATGAACTCGGAGAGAATTTGTTCGTGCTTACTTTTTTGTAATAGTATATTTGTATTTGTAGTGATTGGAATTGGAATAGGGTATCGCAAACAGACAAATTTCGTTGCAGTTTGACGCTTGACGATGATAATTGGAAGATATGAAAAGTGATGACCCGGCTTGATATTTTAAAGACTTCCGCCTTCTGCCGTGTGTCTGGCCTGGTTGAAGAAAACTGGATACGAGACCTTCGAACAATAGGTTAGTGGTGTTTCTTCTTTTTCACTGGAAATCTTCTGTTTTCGTTCTCTGTTGTGCTTCATGCTAGATTCAGTGTGATTTGATTTGGTCGACTATTGATTTGATTTGGTCGATTATTGATTTGATTTGGACGAATATGCAAGGTTCGAATTACGACGCTGGTTTGTCCTTATGCCTTATAGAAGTCGTTATTATCACAGGATGCGTTATTCCATAATCACCGATACATATCAAACGGTGATATGCATAGGTATCACCGATACATATCATCATTCATTTCATATGACCAAATTTGAAGTGTCACTAGTCACTTGTTGGAGGATGTAATTGTATGTAATGTATGGGAATATAATTTGTTTGGGAATGTAACTGGATGTAACTTACTAAAGTGACTTTTTAGGGAGAATTGGTTGAGCGATGTGCAGGTTGTTTCTGGTCCGACAACCTGTATGGGATTCCCAAGTCTTCGTTTGTTCAAGACTCTTCATGCCGTGGAGGCTCTGTCACCTATGGAAACCGATGTTCACTTTTGGAGACACTGGAAATCAGACGTCATGTTGAGCAGGTACGCCGGTAAGTATAGGTTACGTTTTATGTCGCAGATTGAAGTTCATTAGTTCTGTAATGTTTCCATTGATGTTTTTTCTGTTTTTCTTCATCTCATGCATAATGCATTGACCAGTATGTAAGCAAAACTTTTTTGGCTTGACCAGTGTGTAGAAAAAAACGGTCGTGAATAGCTTAAGGCTTACTCAATATGCTTGCCCGCTGGATTCGAATAGAGTATCGCAAATAGTCAACCTTTTAGATTCGGAAAGATGTATGATGCATAGTGACGGACATTCAAGTTATTGTTTGGAGGCTGTCTGCCGTGCCCCTTCATAGTGATTGAATGGAAGTGGATTCGAAACTGCCAACAAATTGGTTGGTGGTATTTCTTTTCTTTTCTATGGAAATCCTGTGTTTTTTGGACGTTCTCTGTAGCTTGAAACAAAGTTTGAAGCTCTTTTTGCACTTATGGTAATCGTTATTCTAACCGGGATCCCGATCCATGATGCGGGACTTTTTAAATATCGAACAGTGATATGTTTCGATGTTGTTATGTATCAACCGTTGCATAGCACTATTTTTCATATGACCACTTTGAAAGCCAAAAGTAAACATTTGAAGTGCTTATTATTGATTACTTTCAATCTCGATTTCGTGGAATATAGCTGGATTTAACTTAGTAAAGTGACTCTTTAGATCTGGTTGAGCGATGTGCAGGTTGTTTCTGGTCCGACATCCATGCACTGGATTCCCAGGTCTTCTTTTGTTGAAGTGGTGAAGAATCTTTACTTCATGAGTACGTCACCTTTGGAGCCGATATTATGCTTTTGGAGATCAAGAAGTATGAGCCGAGTTGAGCAGGTATTTACTTATTTATAAGCTTAGTTTTGTAAGGTGATTATTTCTGTAATACTAGACAATACTAAATTCCTAGTTATACGTTATACCTAACACATAGCATAGTGGTTATTGTGCTTTTTCTCGTGTGGGGGGGGGGGGGAATGACCGATTGACTGCTATTTAAGGGAAAGCGTTTTTGAAAAGTTTGTAGATTGTCCGCATAAGAATTCCATGTCTGAAGTACTCCACTCATCTGTGTTTCCGCATTAGCCGATTAGTACAGGACTGTGTGTTTTGCGTGGAGGATTTTTCATATCTGAATCTGATGGGTGCAAGAGGTCGTTTACTTGTATTTTTACGTTTCAGTCTGTCAGATTTCCGGCTGCGTTGATTGAAGCTGGCAAACACTACACAGAGATTGGTCACCTCTGTCCCGCAATGCCAATGATTGGAATTTTTGCGCTAATCAGCTTTCGGACGTCTGATCTGAGGTATGGGTTTTATTTTCTACATTTTATGTTAATTTTCATGGCAGTAGTTGGTATTTGTATTTGTGTTGTCACAACGTGAAACTTTGCACTATTACCGACACAAGTATTGTGCTACGGGCTACAGGGAGCATCACGTCACTTAAGGTGCCCGATGAATACCAATTTTTTCCAATTCAAATCCTGCCGCGCTCCTGCGCCACCGCAATTGAAACATTCGCGCTCCAGTGGCTTACATTTGGCGCCCGCCCCGTAGGGTTGTGCGCCGAGCAGCACGGCGAGTCCTGTAAGACTAAGAGGTGTTTACTTTATTTTAGTCTGTAGGTTTCGATAGATTATGTAAAATAATAATAAAAATCCTTCAGTTCCATGATTGAATGTTGAAAAGTGGTCGATACTCGCTTGATGTTCTGAGAAGTCCTGCATCTTTTGAAGAATGGAGAGAGAATGGATTCGCGAACTGGAAACAATTTGGTTGGTGACGTTTTAGGGAATATCATGTTTTCAGTTTTCTTAATTAAGTTAATTTTTCGGAAACCCTACTCATGGGATTCTTCTGAGCGTACGTATCTTAAAGAAAGATTCGAAGCTAGTGCTGCACTTATAGGAAATCGTTATTATGACAGTGACAGCGGTACGTGATTGCTCGATACGTAATTACTGGTACATATCACCATTTTCGTATGCCATTACACGTTTGTGTTTGAACTAAGTTTGGGCTTCATTTCTGTCTTTTGCTAGTAATTCCAATCGCTCGTGGAGTAGGTACTGGAATATAAATGGAAGGTTGATATACGTAGCTCTTTATAGGTGCCTGGTTGAGCTTGTGCGTGTTGCTTGTGGTCAGCGCTCGTGCAAAATTCCCAGTGATGTCAGTTGTTTTGTTCAAGGATACATGAAGGTTGAGCCAAGGATGAAAGTTGCTCTAAGTGGAAACGTGAGAGAAGATCCGAAGACAAGGTAAAGGTTGCTTTTTATTATTATTGTGTGAAACGTTGCGCTATTTCCTTACACAAGTAGTGTGTGCCACGGGCTATGGGCTATGGGGAGCATAAGTCACTTGTGGTGCCCGATGAATACCAAATTTTTCCAATTCAAATCCTGCCGCGCTCCTGCACCACCGCAATTGAAACATTCGCGTGCACCACCGCAATTCGCAATTGAAACATTCGCGTGAAACACCGCAATTGAAACATTCGCGTGCACCACCGCAATTCGCAATTGAAACATTCGCGTGAAACACCGCAATTGAAACATTCGCGTGCACCACCGCAATTGAAACATTCGCGTGCACCACCGCAATTCGCAATTGAAACATTCGCGTGAAACACCGCAATTGAAACATTCGCGCTCCAGTGGCGAACATTTGGCGCCCCGCCCCGTAGGGTTGTGCGCCGCCCAGCACGGCAAGGCATTTTAGTCTGTGATAATAGGTGTCGGTAGATAATCAAAAATAATAATAAAAAAAAAACCTTCAGTTCCATGATTGAATGATGAAATGTGATCGATACCCACTATGCCCACTATGTTCTGAGAGGTCCTGCATCTTTTGAAGAATGGGGAGAGAATGGATTCGCGAACTGGAAACAATTTGGTTGGTGACGTTTTAGGGAATATCATGTTTTCAGTTTTCTTAATTAAGTTAATTTTTCGGAAACCCTACTCATGGGATTCTTCTGAGCGTACGTTACATTCTCTGTATCTTAAAGAAAGATTCGAACGAAGCTAGACCTGCACTTATAGGAAATCTTTATTATGACATGACAGCGGTACGTGATTGCTCGATACGTAATTACTGATACATATCACCATTTTCGTATGCCATATACACATTTGTGATTGAACTAAGTTTGGGCTTCATTTCTCTCTTTCGCTAATAGTTCCGATAGATCGTGGAGTAGGCACTGGCATATAAATGTAAGGTAGTATACGTTACTCTTTATAGGTGTCTGGTTGAGCTTGTGCGTGTTGCTTGTGGTCGGCGCTCGTGCAAAATTCTCGGTGATGTCAGTTGTTTTGTTCAAGGATATAAAAATTGAGCCAAGGATGAAAGTTGCTTTAAGTGGAAACGTGAGAGAAGATCCGAAGACAAGGTAAAGATTGCTTTTTATTATTATTGTGTTTATTATTATTGTGTGAAACGTTGCGCTATTTCCTTACACAAGTAGTGTGTGCCACGGGCTATGGGCTATGGGGAGCATAACGTCACTTGTGGTGCCCGATGAATACCAAATTTTTCCAATTCAAATCCTGCCGCGCTCCTGCACGACCGCAATTGAAACATTCGCGTGTTCCACCGCAATTCGCAATTGAAACATTCGCGCTCCAGTGGCGAACATTTGGCGCCCCGCCCCGTAGGGTTGTGCGCCGCCCAGCACGGCGAGTCCTGTAAGAGGTGTTTACTTTATTTTTGTCTGTAATAATAGGTTTCGATAGATTATCTAAGTAATAATCAACAACCTTTAGTTCCAGATTGAATGATGGAAAGTGGTCGATACTCGCTTGATGTTCTGAGAAGTTCTGCATCTTTTGAAGAATGTGTGGATTCCCGAACTTGAAAACAATTTGGTTGGTGATGTTTTTGGGAATATCATGTTTTCAGTTTTTTTTTTTATGTTTTCGGAAACCCTACTCATGGGATTCTTCTGAGCGTACGTTACATTCTCTGTATCTTAAAGAAAGATTCGAACGAAGCTAGACCTGCACTTATAGGAAATCGTTATTATGACAATGACAGCGGTGCGTCATTGCTCCATACGTAATTACTGATACATATCACCATTTTCGCATGCCACATACACATTTGTGTTTGAACTAAGTTTGGGCTTCATTTCTCTCTTTTGCTAATAGTTCCGATAGATCGTGGAGTAGGCACTGTATACGTAACTTTTTATAGGTGCCTGGTAGAGCTTGTGCGTGTTGCTTGTGGTCAGCGCTCGTGCAGAATTCCCAGTGATGTCAGTTGTTTTGTTTAAGGATACATGAAAGATGAGCCAAGGATGAAAGTTGCTGTAATTGGAAACGTGAGAGAAGATCCGAAGACAAGGTTGCTTTTTTTATTATTGTGTAGAGCTTTCATTATTATTGTTTTCTAATATTTTTGTTGTTGGCTGGAAATTTAGAATAACAATAAAATTAGTCATTGAAAATTTCGTCCTTTTCTGTCGTTGATCAATTATTTCAGAATTTGGTGGAATGTTTAAAGCGAAATACCGGCCGGTTTTTAAAACGCATACCAAGTGCTTGCATTCCTATGCATTTATGCGGAGTGGGGTCGACTTTTTATTCTAATTTTTGCTCATTGCATATGCGGCAAAATAAAGCTTTTGGAAACGCAATGCGTTTCAAAAACCGGCCGTTATTTTGCTTTAAAGTATAAGTAAAATATGGGCCGGTTTTTCAAACACGTTGAGCAGACCAGACCAGCATCCGTATGCAACTAATGCAAATGAACATATGTTGGAAGAAAAAAATTGAGCTAAATTCGAACAACGTGGGAATTCAGTTGCGCACGATGCGTTTCAAAAACCTGCCGGTATTTCGATTTCGCTTTAATGTAATCAAATAAGTGTTTAATATTTAAGGATTCTGGTCGAGCATCGTGCAGTTGTTCTGGTCCAACATCCTTGTACTGGATCCCAGTTTCTTTTTGTGTGCCGAGGATCGTTGCTGTGTAATTTGTGGAAGGAAGCTGAACGAATAAGGTCCGTTGGTTTGAAAATGTTTCTTTTTTTTGCGTTTTTATATGGCACCTTTAGTGTTGCCTTGATACATTCTGTGTTTTTGTATAAAATGTCAGAAACAAATTTGATTATAAATCTTGTTTGCGTTTGGTTATGATATATGTGTACTCTAAACCTGTATAATTGAAATACTACTAGTCGTTCTTTCTCGATTTCTCTCTTGCTTTAAAGCGAAGTACTGGCAAGTTTTTTAAACGCATCGAGTATATACCATCATGTTTATGCTCTCATGCAAATGAGCATAAATAGGATAGAGTCAAATTCGAGTAAATTATCATAGACACATTAGATCATCGATGCGTTTCAAAAACCGGCCGATATTACGCTTTAACATTTTTAGAATCTCTTGTTGGTTATCTAATTGAATGAGCGTGAAACATAGTAAATTTGTTTAAGGAGGCGCTGGTCGAAAGGACGTCTAAGATTGTTGATGCTGCCGGCAATCTTTGTAGTACGTGGATCCCAGAAGGTCTTCTCTTGTTCGATAATGTTGTCATGGAAATGGATGGTTGACAGATTTGAGGTCCGTTGTTTTGTAATTGTGGTAGTATTTAATATATGACATTGAAGAACAAATTCAGAGTTTGTATTTGGAATACTCTTTCTTATTGATTGATATAAGCGTATATTGGGGTGGGGGATTTATTGAATGTTGTTTTATTGTAGTACTATTTCATGTGACTTCGACCACCTCAGACCTCAGAGGCTAAGAGTTTGTAGTTGGTATACAAACGCTTATCGTCTGAGGAGTAAGGCCTTCCAAGACATGACGCTTTTTCTCTTTCGCTAATTGTATGTCATTAATGCAAGTGCCTTTTAAGTAATGTCATGTAATTAAATATAAGCTAATGAATGTTTTTTTCAGAAGAACATGGTCGAGCATCGTGCGTGGTTGTTCTGGTCCAACAACCGAGTACTGGATCCCAGTTGTTTTCTCTCCAACAAGACTGTTCCTTGGAAATCATCGAGATTGAGGTTCGTTGTTTTGTAATTGCAATTGCTTTTCCATTTCGCTGTATTTCAACTTTTCAGCTTGTGTAGTTTGCATGTAGCTATGTCTTTTTTTTTTGGCTTCGTTGCTTCTACTGATTTTGGACTGCGTTCTTCACATTGTGTTTCCTGACGGACGTGTGTGCGTCTTCAATTGGTTGACAATTTTTTTTTGTTAACCAATGTTTTATAGAGCAGCCGCTTGATTACTGGAGCCGGTTCTTGTTGGTTGATGCGGAGTGGTACGATAGTTTGATGTCAAGCTCAGATGAGATGAAGGTGTTCGATGCAAGGAGAATAGAGAAGATTGGATTGAAATTGAAGAAGGTTTGCTTTTATCACATTTGTTTTATTGGGGTTTGAGATGCTTGCGATAGGTCATATTTGGAGAATTTGCTATTTGCGTGCGTTTGTGTAGTATAGTGTACCAGCCGTTCGAAGAGCCCTACGGGCTCTTCGAACGGCTGGAGGAATCGGCCTCGGCCGATTGTTTTCCTATTTAAATCATTCACACGTCTACAAAGTCGTTTATGATTGGGGAAACGTACAATGTCTGGTTCTCCATAGTCCATTCGACTAATGGTACCATGCAAATTTGCCATTGAAGGTGCTATATGTAGAGCAGATTGTTACCCTTATGATAAGCTAGCATAGCTCAACTGGTAGAGCGTTGGACTGTGAATCGAGAGGTTGTGTGCTACTGTGGGTTCGAATCTCGCCAGCGAGAAAGATTTTGTATGCTCTTTCGTTCGAAGAATTTTCTTTATGAACAGCTTTCGTTGTGCACATAAAAACAAACCCGTGACAAACTCTTCTCCTTTATATAATAAGATAGTGTAAGTGTAAGACCTGTAAGATTTAATATGTGGCTGTAGTTTAAAAATATGGCTTTCAGGTGAACCTGATTGAGAGGTACTGAGTTATTTGGTCACCAACTTGTGTACTGTCTCTCATGTTCTGGTTGGTTGAAGAGGTATGGTGCTCGATTCTTGAAGTGCGCACTGATATGCGGAAGGAAGTGGTTGTTCGGAGAAGGTTCGTTCTTTCAGTCACTCTTGCTTTGTTGACTTTTTAAGTATACGCTTGCGATAGGTGCTAGGAACCTATACAAGTCAACGAACCTATATTCTCGAGCAACGCAGTTCTCGTGCTGAGTGTCAGATGTAATGGTCTGTAATCTAATAGTGACTTTTATTTTTAGGGAGAACCTGGTCCGTTAAAGCTGTAGGATGTAATCTAAATGTGCATTCCTTTTAGGGCGAAAGTGGTTGAGAGGTACAAGGTACAAGCGTACACGGTTTATTGGTCACCAACCTTTGCACTGTCTCACTGTCTCCCGGTTTCCCGGTTTCCTGGTCGAGATTGAAGAGATGCACGATGTCTTCAGTGCAAGCAAGTGTTTGTTGGGATTGGGAGAAGGTTAGTTTTCTCACGTTTGCGCCTTTTTTATTGCTTGAGTATGCTCTGCATTGGTTGTGTTTAATGAATCGGTGTGCCTGCGCGGTGGAGGCATTTTGTGAATACCGTGAAATCAAATTGACAAGTATGTCTTTTAAGGAGAACCGTTCCCTGGTGTGCTGTCTCCCGGTTTTCTGGCTGGCTGAAAAGTGAAATGGTCGATGTCAAGATGTGATCATGGCCGAAATTTGGAAGAAAGTTTTTAAAAAGGTTCGTTCTTTCACTCTTGCTTTATTCTTATGGTTATACGTGTAGGTATAGGCTATAGGCCACGATGGAGAACTTTTGTGTATATGTGTAACATAAAATGTAGTAATCTAATAACACGGCTTTAGGTTGAATCTGGTCGAGAGGTAAGTATACGGTTGCTTGGTGGCCAACCGTTCTACTGACTCCCGGATTCTGGCTGATTGACTAGTGATTGCTGAGGAGGAGTGAAGGTCTTCGGTGCAAGGCGAATACTGATATTTGGAAGATTATTGGATTGAAGAAGAAGGTTCGCTCTATTTATAAGTTCGATGGCTACTATTTTAGGAATCGGTAGCTCGTGTGAACTCGTGAGGGATCTGAAATATAATGATCTGCACTCTAATCTGTGACTTTTTAGGTGAACCTGGTTCGAAACAATGCAGGTCTCTTACTAAGTGTAAGAAATAGGGGTCTGCAATCTAATAACTGTGACTTTTCAGGTGAACCTGGTGAATGAGTTGGCAAGGTTTGGGCACCCTTGCTCGTGGATCCCAGCGTTCTGGTTGGCTGAAGTAGGGAGAAGACTGATTATGCGCAGAAGACAGAAGGTTTGTTTGTTTGTTTGTGTTTGTGTTTTTCACTTTTGGCGCTTTAGCCTTGCCTGAGGTGTTCCCAGTCCTATTTGCAGGAATTGGTCGTATAGGGTATTTTTGCTACTTCACACAATGGTATGAAAGATTGGTGCAGTGTAACAGCGCCTTACAACCTTAGTAGCTTAACTTAACTTTAGTTGACCAGGTTCTAATTCAGATTTATCATGTAACAGTGGAACAATTATATGAACCAAGCCTAATTAAATACGCAAATCTTTCAGAGTTGTCTGTCTGAGAAGATGGCGGAGACGTCGGAATGTATGAGGGAAGTGCATGAATGGAGATTGGTGGCACGAAGCAAGCTGTTCATGTTGGTTCATGCGAGAGACAAGGTGTCCCGGAGATAGGCCAAGGACCGTAATGCCCCTGTGGACCTATGGATGCTAGGTCTTTAGCAAGGTGAGCTCGTTACTTAATGTCCGTTGTTGCGTTTATTTGTTTCTACTGATGGCCACGCGGCCACCACATGGTGGTTGGGAAAGATATAGTTTTATAATTTTTCGTTAAAGCGAAATACCGGCAGGTTTTTAAAACTCATCGAGTATCCCTGCATTCGGATGCGCGCCCTTATCTACCGAAACAGTTAATATAGTTAATATCTCTATTTTTGTTTCTACTCGATGGCCTGATGACTAGTAGGCCGCGACCCAATAGTAGTGAAAGCTATAGTTTTCACAAATTTCAGTACTGAAGCTGGCAGAAGAAAGATTGTTATGGCTCTTGAGAGGACATACGAAGACCCGCGGAAATAGGCCAAGGACGTCATTCCCCTGTGGTACCTATGGAATCTTCCTCTGGATCAAGGTGAGTATACGGTAGTTCATGGCATTCTTTATTTATTCTTGACGGCCTGATGGCCATGCACCATGGCCTACCTACCCAGTATTGCTGAAAGTTGAAAACAATAGTTTTTTTCTCGTTAATAACTTCGTTACTTGTGAATGTGTATGATTGTGTACGGAATACGCTCAAGTCGACATTTTTTTTAAAGTATGATGTGGTGTTCTTGTCGAGTTTCGAGTACTTTTGATGTGCTTAAGTTAGAAGTAGTCAACTACAATAAGTGACCTTTTCTCATTATTACGGTTTCACAGTAATCACTATTTAACGAACATTTTATAGACCTGACTGGAAACTGGTACCTGGTATGGTATACCAGTGGAGTGGAGTTGTTTCGGACTCGAGTTGTACATCATGATGGATGTCTGCAACGTCGAGAAGGTGACGGCGGATATGCAGATTTGGATTGGAAGATCGGAAGTTTGAAGGTTGGGATTTTTATTTGCTTTAGACTTATGCTTAAAGCGAAATACTGGCCGGGGTTTGAAACGCACCGTGGATAACTGAATTTCTACGTAGTTATTAACCTGCTCGAATGTAGCTCGATTTTTTTTTGCGTAAGCAGCATACGAATGCGATCAACTCGATGTGTTTCGAAAACCGTCCGGTATTTCGCTTTAATCTCCTTTCAGCCGTATGTAGTCTATCTGTGTACACGACCCGAATAGTTCGTTGAAGAAATTGAGATGTAGCTGGTCACAGTTTTGGCAAACGAGTGTGATATGTTGTGGAAAGAAGTCGCGCAGTGATTTGCACATACCTCATAATAGGAGTTTGTATGTATGTTTGTTTGTGTGTTTAATTTAGGGTTTCACAGTGACTTTCGCTTTCGGATTAGTGGCGATTTTTTCATTCGTCTGAAGAATTTCGTCAGAATCACAATTTGTTTTAGGCCCGAGCGATAATATGTAGTCAAGGAAGATTGGCTGTTCCTTGTGTCAAGATTCAAGATGGAATTGATGTAAATGTGGTTCGGACGTGAGTACGTGAGTACCTGTGGGAGACTGATAAAGGTGGGTCGAATTTAATTAGCTTTGTTTGTTTATACGTTTGTTTGTTTGTTCGTTCGTTTACTTTCGGGTTTCAGAGGGACTTTCGCTTTCGGGCTTCATTAACGACGATTTTGTTTTCATTCGTTTGACGAAGTTGGTCATAATTTTATTTTAGCCTAGCCTCGAGAGATAACATGACGCGTCAAGGAAGGATTGTGCCAAGATGCAATTTATGCAATGTGGTTCGGACGTGATGCCGCGAGATCTGCGGGAGACTGTTAAAGGTGAGTACGTGAGTAGCTAATCAATATTATTGTTTTCTCTTACTTAATAATCCCTGGAAACTGATAAGGTGGTCTAGTGATAAGTTTTATTGTGTTTGTTTTGATTTTGTTTTGGGCTTCCAGAGTTGCCTCAGGGAGAAGGGAGGTGCTTTAGCCACGATGTTGTTTTCATTCGTCTGAAGAATTTCGTCATGGTTTTGTTTTAGCCCTGATTGAAAATGTGGTGAACTATCTGATGAATTTCGTGCGAGAAATATTTTGTCGTTGTACTATGGACTGTACGATTGACGAGCATAAGATGGCGCTTTCGTGTGGTGAGTCACCTTGTTATCTCAATTGAGGGCCATCGAATTTTTCTGTTGAATATTTTGTTTGTAACAACTACGTTGGCTATGAAATGGAGCGTTAACCTTTCTGGGGCGATGATTCAGTGCTGTCACACATTGTGATTTTCTTATATCATAGGTCTGGGATTTCAGAAGTATTGATGTGTTACCGCGGCACAGTTCGTATTGGAATGATGCTGGTAGACGGGAAGGCTGGCTAGTGGCTCTATCGATGCCTTATGAATAACAAAATGAACTATGGGCAATATGGAGTGGTGCCCCTGAGGCTATGGATTTAATTAAGTGTTCAAGGTGAGTGCCTTAGTTAGTGACATGATTTCCGTGTTTCTGGTCCTTTTTCAATATTCACACAGGGACGCAGGTGTGCAGTGCAGTGCTCTCGGAATTACCAATTACCGAATAAATAAATAACGTACGTCGTACTACTTAAATATCGTACTTCCACTGCAGATTTTTTTAATTTTAATCGAGCTTTCGGGTATTTCAATAACTTCATACTCCATATTGTTACTGATGTTGTGGTAGGCAAATGTTTCGGTTCTCATTGATAAAAGCTGAGCCCTGAGTCCTAAGCCTAAGCCGACTTTTGCAATGTAGTATGTTTAAACTTTTAGTGTTCGGGTGTTCGCTGAATGATTGCGATTACTTTTGGAGCAGTCGCACGCGTGGGAAGCTCAGGATGTGAAATGGATCGATTACCCCAATGGTCCGCCTACGCTGTGCCTGGGAGTGCTTTGTAAAGGTACTTTACTTTATTTGGATTTAGATATTTAGATTTTAGATTTTTTTAGATTTTAGATTTTCTTGGTTTAGTTTGTAAAGCCGATTGACTTATTTTTGTGAATGCAGCATTTTTTGGTTTCGGAGGACTTAACATTTGAATGATTTGCATTTCAGAAGGCCTATGATCATGTTGTGTGCTTTTGCCGCGCCTTGAGACGGAGACGGAATAAAGGCCGATTTTGGATGCTCGAATTGCATTGTTATCGGAAGTCCTTGATTGAATTGAATTTGAATGCGCTCCCGAAAGTGAGTTCTTAAGTGGCTTCATTATTTCATTGGGTATCACATGCTTGTTAGCTTGATGTATGATAATTAGCAGTATTTTATTTGTCCTACTGGAGCAATACGCATTTTAGGATGTGGCTAACGTTAATGTTTTAGATGAGGTTCTATTGCTGTTGCCAGTAGTGAGGTATATGAGGAATGAGAAGAAAATGGTGTTCTCTAGCTCTACAGAGATGTGCCGGGCTGTTTGTCTTAACGTAAGTTTGGGACCTCTTGAGGTTAATGCTGCTTATGGCACTGTACGTCCAATTATTATGTCCAATTATTTGACAATGTTGGCTGTTCTGCAGTTTTCCTTACGTGGAATTATGTCGTGTGCGTGTCACTTTGCTTTTTGGACGATGTTTATTTCACATCGTTATTTTCTTATACCGTAAGTGTGGAATTTCAGAAGTCTTGATGTATTACCGCGGATAACGCATTAGAAGTATCCTGGTAGACGGGCTGATGGCTCGATGTATGTATTATCGTGTGCCCAATAATGTGAATGATGGTCAATATGGAGTGATGCCCCTGAGACAATGTGTATTCAGTTGAGTGATCAAGGTGAGTGCATTATTAGTTAATGTCTTAGTTTCTTTGTTTGTTTGTTTGTTTGTTTGTTTGTTGCCCTTTTTTAGATGTGTTTTCGATACATGTACTTGACTTGCATACACAGTACAGTACTTGGGTAAATATCATAGTACGTCCAGTACGTCGCAAGGTCGATATGTTACTTTTAACAATGATCGCTTCAGTTTTGTTTATGGAATGACCATAATTTTTGAGTGAAAGTGGAGGCTTTTTTTTGTCTGCAATGCATATGTTTCCTTTGTAGCGCGGATAGCGCTAACATAGCTTGGGTTTATCTTCATCCGACCCCTCTTTTTTCTCTTCCCACCCCAACAATTTTCCTAAACTGTAAACTTTTAGTATTCGCTCGACAATTGTGATTTTTTCGAACTGTAGAATGCGTCGGAAACCGAAACTCTGAAATGGATAGATTACCCGGTGGTCCACTTACGCAACTTCAGGGAGTGCTGTTTAAAGGTAAGTTGGCTTATGTATTTCAGTTTTATTTATTCACTGCGCTGATTGATTTTGTGAACAAAGCATTCCGGTACCGATTTTGCTTACAATTTGAATTTCAGAAGGCTAATTGATACGTTACGTGCTGATGTCGGCGCCATGAGTCATTTTGTATGCCGGTTTCGAATTTCGAATTCGAAAGGATTGGTATACGGTATACTTCACCGATGCCAATCAATTGATGAGGATGCGCTCCTGAATGGTGTGTTTCCTTCTTTCCTCATTACATGCTATTACATCAATTACATCAATTATGCAATTAGTTCAATTACGTGCAGAGGTATGCTACCTGGCCTACTTGTTCTGTAGAGATATGGAATGGTTTTTTAGTTTTTTAGTAATATATTTTTTATTGAACATACACACGTTCAAAAGGTTACTCTAAGACACTGCGCTTCACAACTTAAGTGTTACAATTTACCTAACGCTAATGATTCCAGATTGCGATACCTGTTGCAAATGCGACAGAGAAATGCGAAAAGAAAGTTACGGACGTTGTAGTTTCAGCTCGTACTTCTGAACTCTGTGTCCGTGAGATGCATATGAATGGATGGCCCAAGCTAAGGTTAGAAACTTCAGTGGTTTATCCGTTTTACGTCCAACTCTATAGGGTTTCCGCATCCCGTTTCTGCGTTTCTAATTAAGTATTGTGTTTGTGTAGTGCTCATATTGATGAATAACAAACAGGTTTAGTTGGCGTGTGGTCTGATGCTGCCGTCTGTTGTCTCCGATGTGCCTATGTTGTCGGCAAGACGATGAACCCGATCTGTGCTGGTTCGGTACCTCAGATGGCTTATGTCGATGGTAAGTTTGTAAGTTCTTGTGGGTTTATCGATTTTACCGTAAATCGTCCTTGATTACTGTATCGGTTTGGCCGTTTTAAATGAAAGTTGATTGATCTGTTTTAACTTTAGTGACAATGTAGTACCTTTCAGATGTACTTTGTCTGCTCCGTGCCGTGCATCGGTAGCGAATTTGACTGTGAAGTAAGAAGTGATGACCGTCAAGTGTCTTCTTTGACAGTCTCTTTGACTCTTGTCATGATTCCGATGGTGATATCTGCTCGCACCCCTATATGGTCAACGACAGATACTGTAAGTCTTTTCATGAACCCTTAATTCCCTTATGATCCTCTCTCTCTCTCTTTCTCTGTCTGTCTTTCTCTCTCTCTCTCTCTCTCTCTAATATAATCTATAATCTCCTTGTATTATGGTCCCTTCTATACGTCTCTACTTCATTGGACGTGTCTTACTGTAACTGATCTCATGAGCCCGTTCCTTACGTTTTGTATTTAGTTGTTTAGTGTAAGTGTAAGAGCATCGCCAACGGTCACTGTCGTCCACCCATCACCCACCGTCGTCCTTTTATTTCTCCAAGTAAAATTTGAATATGTAGGTCTTCCGAGGACGACAACCGGACAAGCTCATAGAATTGTCGCGTCGACAAGTGGAAAGATGAAGACATGAAGAAAGCACTGTGCACTGTCGATCCATCATCACCATTGACGGGGTGTGCCGGCGAGGTTAGTTTTTTGTACTGCTAAGTGTTTTTTTATTTATTGTTGATTTGATGTGAAGAATGTACATATGACACTTACCACTCGCGTTCTAATGAATATGCGTATAATTTTCTTTTGTTGTTCCCGTTTTGCAGTAAGTAGGCTTACTGATTGAGCTATGCAGCTAGTATCTCGTGAACACATCCTCTTTAACAATGTTAGTTCTTCATTATCGATTGGAACAACTTTTCATGCTATGAGCATAGGTGTTATTCAGGTCTAGCCGTCTCGCAACGGCAACGACAGCCGCCCCGAATCTATAGAAGCATAGCCATGCTGACACTGGCAGACGATTTCATCGAGGTTTGTTGTTAGTACCAAATATATTTTGAGAGTTGAATAGATACTGCAATTCGTGCCATGTTAAAGAGATTAGGTTATTTAATGGGGTCGTTGACGAAACATGGTTACCGTACCGTAGCGTTAGCATACCCATTAAAATGTGAATCTTTAATATGTTAATCTTAGTTTGATTGCATGAACGAAAAATTGGGGTATTGGACGAGTGGGGGTCGAACCCACGACCTCTGGATTACCGGTCCAGTATGCTAACCACTACACTACCGCCACCCACACCCAAATTTCGTTCTTGCTAGCGACTTATACGGCTCGCCTGCAACACACAGGGGGCGCATAGCACCACAACTGCCTGGGGGGTTATAAACCACAATAATCTTGTTAAAGAACATGACGCACTTTGTCTATATTTACTCTCCTTCACACTTTTCCATGCATTCTGTTTACATTATTTACTTCCTTTTAAAATGGGATTCTTTAGATCGATCTTCTGACCGACGGCCCCGGCGGCTGACGCGCTACGTGTTCGTGTGCCGTCTCACGTTTGCAGACTTCCGTCTGCTCGAGCTGAACTGAATCTCTGTGTTGAATTGAAGTGGTGGAGCTGTGAAGCGATACACCAATCCAGTCAAGAGACTGACACGCCTGGTTGGCATTCGTTTATGTAATATTAGTATTAGACTTAAGTACCCCTCTGGAATGCAAATGTGGAAACGCACTAATAGCACGTGGGTGCTAGATTAGGCGTTTCTTTTTTTTGGTACCGTGTGAACACTTGATGTTAACTGAGGTACACTGCTAAAGTTTAGTTTTGAGTAGTCTATGTTAGAGATTGTATGAGTATGAGTGAGAAGTGAAAAATTTGTTGTAGTTGGAAGCTGGAAGTTTGAAGATCGATGGGAATAAGAAAATTCTCATCGATAAAGAGGGAAGAAGGCTAATGATCAGCCAGTTTCTTGTTACCATATGTTGGTAAATTATGGTTGAGTTGTGGAGTTTTGATATAAATTTGAATATTGTTGTAAAAGGCTAGTATCGAGGAGAGATACTAAAATTAGAAGATTGATTGATGTCATGAAATGAAATGAAATGGGTTCATAGTTTTTGATGATAATAACTTATGGATGTTTAAGATTTGATATAAATAAGATGAGATATTCGAATAAGAGAATGTGATTGCTCAGATTGCTGATATAATAAGAGATTGATTTTGATCTTAACTTATGGAAATGAGGCTGATTAGATTTGAGATTCCAAAAACGAGCTATTAGAATGAGAGAAAAGGATGGAAGTCTCATGAAGTAGTATAATCAGTATGTTATGAAATGATAAAGAGTGGAAGAAAGAGAGATGGTGGGTGCAGGGAGATGTCATTTTTGAGAAAATGTTTGAGGAGAAATGTTAGACTGAAAAAGACTGAAAAGGCAGAGACCTTTTGTTTCTCTGACGATTATACAATGAATTAACGGTTGTGTATGAAGTACAAACCAAATTCATTCGTATAAATATTTGCATTTCCAAGAGGGGTCTACTACACTAACTATTTCCATATAGATTCATACATAGTCTATTTCTATTGTTTACTAATCCCATTATCCTATAAACGGTCTAGACTCGTATATAGTCTAGTCTTCAATTCACATTAACGTAGACTCCTAAATAGTCTACCATAAATTAATCCTACATATACTTACATAGTTTACTGTTTATTAACCCATTTAGACTCATATATAGTCTATTTTTATTAACCCCTATAGACTCATACCGTACGTGGTCTATAGTTTATTTTAATCCAACTTTAAACGCGTCCCATGTTTATTATTACTGATTTTGTTTGCCGGCATGTATATAGTATGTATATAGTTTGTATGTAGTATGTACATAGTGTATAAAGTTTGTATATAGTATGTACATATTGTATATAGTTTGTATATAGTATCGCACCCTTGTATATAGATGTATCCCCACGTATATATGTAAATATGTAAATATGTATATATGTACATTATTCCCCACTTGTTTTAAGTCGTTGTCTTTCCTAGACACGGGTATTATATTCTCCCTGATAGTCTTGGTTCCCAAGTTTTTATACGAGTTTACTCTTGTAAGGTTTTGCTTATATGCTGGTTTTAGTAGACCAGATTACTTATGTATATATAGTGTATGTAAATATTAGTAGTAGTACATACTAATACTACTCCCCCGCTAGATCTTTTGTTTATGAAGGATAAACATAATAGCTATACTAAGTGGCGTTGTTGTTAACTTGCATAGCTAATATGTTTACCCTTTGATTTGCCCATTCTTGTATCATTTACTGGCTTCTAGTTCAAGACGAGCTGCTTTGCGGGTAATAACTTATAAGAGAAAGAGTGAGAGAGAGAGAGAGAGAGAGAGAGAAGTAGGGTGGGTGGGTGGGACGAAGAAGTAAAGTATAAGAGAGAGATGAGATTTTTAGAATTAGGTATGAAGTAAGAGAGAGAGAGAGTAAGAGAGAGAGAGAGAGAGAGTTAGTGAGTGAGTGTGCGTGAGAGGCACCTCAGTCTTGAGCTCGATCTCAATAAATGACTTTCAGATGATTCCTCCCTAGTCTTTTTCACTCTTTTGTAGTTGTTTTGTGTAGTTGATGTCTTGCAATGTCTATGTATATTCTACAATACTGCCGTGTTGCCTATCTAAGGTTATTTATTATCGTGATCCTCTTATTGTGACTTTTCGTGCTTCGCCCATTGTTGTGTCCCGCGTATGTGTGTTACCCACCTTGGTGTATTATATTGATGTAACTGGCCCAAGAGCGAGCCAATTCAATTCCGGGAAGGGATCGGAGTTGCCACCGAGATTCCCCCGTACTTGTCTGTAAGCAGATCCGGTGGCATCAGTGTCCCCGAGTGTGCGCCACCCGTTGCGGTGCGGGCTCGCTAAGGACCCGGGTTATCACTGGGGCCTGGGGACTGGGTCTTACCTCATTTAACCCGTCCCAAAAGGGCGCTCGTTTCAGGAGGATAATCTTGTTTTCAGGTCGGCCTCCCTAATGGGATGCGCTCGTTTAATCATAATCAATTTCAGCTTTTTAGAAACCGAGTCATTGCTTTTTTCATTATTATTATTATTACTATTTTTTCTTTGTTTTTGATTAGAGTCTAATGCAATTTCAGGTGCTAATCTATTTTCAGGGTTTTGGCTTGAATTTTTTGGGGAAGGGGGGCGTTTCAGTACAAAGTAATTTTTTAATTGTAGATAGAAAGAACATATGTGGATGGATGGACAATGGACGAATATAGGAATGGAAGTGACTGGCAAGGGAGAAAGGAGTATGGTACGATGGACTACTGTAGAATGGTATCTGCCCCCAAATGGTAAGTTTACGGTTTGGTTTGGTTTGAGGATGGTCGCTTAGTTTTTTGTTTTGGTGGTACCGTAAGATGGTAGCTGCCTCCAGATGGTAAGTTTTGGTTGAAGATGGTCACTTAGTTAAGAAAGACTTGAAATATAATACTTCAGTTGTCGGTGATGCGTTTCACATAAATAAAGTTATAATAGCCTGCGGAGGTGGGAAAAGCCAATCCGAATGATTCACTCGTGATTTTAGCGCTGGTTATGCCTAGTGTGCTCGTGTACTGTTATATTTTGATCTTTCGTTTAGACAGAAAGTAGTTTAGAAACTTATTAATACATTAGAATACCATTTTGAATGGGTTCAAAGCGTTTGTGTGCTTTCAGAATTTCAGATTGTGTTATGCGGTTTTTCTCTGTTTGCCATCTGTATAACGAGTCTTTTAGAATTGTGGGCGATATTGATGTGGAAATGGAAATCCGGAAGAACGGGCGACATGCGGCCGTTGGTTTGCACTGGAACGTTTGGACAGTTTGGAGATTGCCGGAATGGTCCCGAAAGGACAAAGATAAGTGACACCTTAACAAGTTAAATTCTTGACCGAAGACGAAATATATGTGGTGTTTGCAGTTTGCTTGAAATCTATGTTTAGGCATTTGTGTGGAAACGTAGCTTTCCAGCGACTTTATACTATACGTTAGCACTTTTTTGCGTTGTATTAAAATACAGTACCCAGTATTCTAAAGAGTGAATTGTTTTTGCTAGTTGAGCACATGATGTGCTATTGTATTTGTTGTTAAGATGAATGTGATATGAAATATGACACAGTTTAAGTAACTAACATAAGTTTTGTTGTTGTTGTATGTGTATATGGATGTCATACAGGACGCGTGCCTGCCTGGGCTTGATGTGGGATGAATCACGATGGTGCAGCTGGAGGTGACTGTGAAGACTATCGATGGAGAGAAAGTTCGCAGTCTTGTTGCGACCACCTGATTGGTCCCGAAAGGACAGATATAAGTTTTAATCTCATATGCTGAGAGTGTCTAGCTATTTGGAAGTGTTGGTGCTCAAGGATTGAGATGTAATTTAATGTAATGTTCTCATTTTTTTATGCAATATAGTGAAGGTAGTATATTTGTGTCTCTACAGGATTAACAGTTAATGTGTCCTTTCACCTCAGTAAGTTATTATTGTTGGATAAGGATGCAGGTTGAAATGGAGCGCTTTACTCGTGTTATCGTTTTTCTGTTAATTTATTCAAAGAGTGAATAGTGAGTGTAGTTCTTTTGGTAACTATTATTGTCGTATAAGTTCTGTTTGATATAGGACTCGGTCGAGTACATTGATGTGTTATGGAGACCGATACGGATAGTGGAATTGAGAGTAGGACTCGGAAATGGCTATGGTGCTACTTGAATAGCAGAAGGAACTAGTGGAGGAACTACCTTTGTGGTGGGTTTAATTTTCTCTTCTGTGCGGATTGAAAATTTGGACACTGATCTTAGAACCACGCGGGATAAGTGTACAAATGTGCTAAGTGTTGTCGAGTCTGGTTAGGGTTCTAGTCAATTATATTTAATACCGCCATTGGGTTATCCCGTATTCTGAAGGTTATCTAGTTAGCTCTTTTTTTACCGAGTGCGGTATTAGACCGTATGATTCACGTGGACATGCCTGAGAGTGTGTTTTTGTGTTTTGTCGTTAGTCGTTTGTTTCGAGAACTGCTGAGGCGACTTCACTTCTTCGTTGTATCCTTGGAAAGTTGTTGGTTGCGTGAATTGTGGTGATTGTAGATGTGGAATATGACGGTGATAAGTGATAACGTTTCATCCACTATCACTAATCACAAATCACTTTACGTATTAATCAATAAATATTTTACGCCACAATGGCGTGCTCCTTTATTCAAGGGGATTCAAATTTTGGGTTCAAAGTGAGCTTGTGACTTGTTCGCAGAGGTCCCAAGGCGACGAGTTCCAGATGGCTGAGATGGCTCGATGTCGACGTCTCTAATTTGATAAATTTTGACTGTGGTCGAAAAATTGGGGTATTGGACGAGCGGGAATCGAACCCCAGCGTCTTGGGATTACCGGTCCACTTCCACGGCGCTATTATTTGCATTCACTGTGGCATATATGTCTCTAATATGTATCGGAATTCGGTGTTTGTAGGTGTCTGTTGTCTGCGAGCTACTCGCGATGTGCTGAATGTTGGCCGGTTGGCTGGTGAACCGAGCAGTCGCAGCTATATGTGAATGGGATGTTATGTTAATGAGATGCCGAGAAGCCCATACTAAGCGGAGCGACCGCGAATGCAGGTTATTGTTTTGTGTCCATATGTTTGATGTAACATGTTTGTTCATTTTTGTGGAATAAAGCCTACTTTAAATTCGGATCTTCAGTTTCACGTTTTGCGCTGAAAACATCCCGACTTTTTCATATGATTTCATAAGTTTCATGTGATTTATTCAAAAAAGGCGTGTTTGATTCTTTCTCATTTACATACATCATATGTGAGTGCACTTGTTTAAAGTACCTTAAAGCGAAATACCGGCTGGTGTTTGAAACGCATTGCGTACACCCGCTTTCTTATGCAGCATATGCAAATGAGCAAAAATTAGAATAAAAGCTAGACCCCAATTAGACCCCACGGTGCGTAAATGCATAGGAATGCAAGTAGTTGAGATGCGTTTCAAAAATCGGCCGGTATTTCGCTTTAAAAACCGTTGTTATACCACGTTAGCCTAGTTATTTGGATTAATCCGCAATTGGGAACTTGGAGTGTCATCTATAGTTAATTTAGTTTTGTTTGGACTGGACGAGTTGTAGAACCACGACATTGGAAAAAAACCGGGATGAGTAAACGAACCAAACCTGGTCAAGGAATGGACAATGGAAGTGGTAACTAATTTGAAATATAGTCTTGCAATCTGTTAGGAAGCGAGCTAAGCATAATATATTAATCATAATTACTATACACTTCGCTAGACTGTTAGCATATCTCTACCGACTGTCTGTCTTTGTTGCCTGAATACCGCAATTATTAGCAGAGCGACTTTCCAATGCTACACTGGCGATTTTTCAAAGCCTCATTAAATGAGCATACTTATGTGAAGCAAACGTTTGCAACGTAAAGAGTATCATTTGGCTTATTTTGGATGGCAAAAAGTTGGAGAGCTTATATCAAGAAACGTAATACCTCGTGCAACGGTGCAACGTACGTTTCGAAGCCGGCTCGGCCGCCACCACGCTATCCGTGTCAGACACTCTGCTTTTGTGGTCAGAACCTTTTTTGTATTACTTATAATTTGTGAAACTTTTCCTCTTAGATCACGGCCATAGACGCCGGGGCGGCTTCTGATAGTGGGCGTGTTTCCCCGGTAACACCATCTTCTACTACCAATATCGATTGAATTGTGTCGGATCGAAAGAGCGAATGCAGGACGGAGAGTGAAGGGTGCGTGGGGTTTGGATTCTTTCAGTTTTATTTTGTAAATCAGCCCGGGAGCAGGATGTCTGAGGGCGACGGGACGTCAATACTTGCGGATCGGGGGCGTGTTTGGTTACGGTAACACCTTGACCTATCCACTTGTTTTGGTTACGGTAGCACCTATCCACGTGTACCAGAAGGACGGTAAGAATAAGGCTAGGTTCGTTTTTCACCCGATTCTATCAAATGTGTTTACGGAGAGGGCGTTCCAACCCTTGCGAAATGGAATAAAAAAGCTTTCATCCTGAGTGGTGTATTTCGTTCGTCCTGCTTTATCTTGGTCTTCTTTAGTTCTCTGCAAGTTGTAGACCGGCCGAACGCCGCACCATTGTGGGACCGTGAGTTGACGTCTGGAGGCTGCCGTTGTGGTCTGTGTGCTAAGCGATGAACACCCAAACAACGATTTTCAGTTTGATCACTCGAGAACCATGGTTAGCTATGTTTTACTTTCCCTGGTTATTTTTGCCCCTATCCCCTATGTGGGTGGTGGATACTCGATCGTGAACTTGGCCTTGGCATATGTTAGCGGCAGCTTCTTTAGTTGCGTTAGCGTGCTACCTGGCCGTGGCCTGCGCATTCAAGTCGCAAGTTTGTGTGTGTGCACATGATACTGTGCTGGACAGTCTAGTAGTTTGTGTCTGTGTTTGAGTTCGAGTACTGTTCATGAGTCGAACTCGTAACAACGGGAGCGTATTTGAAAATCAAACGTTTTCTTTCAGCTGGAAGCAAGCGTCAGTGAGAAGCAGGATTCGACGAATTTCCGAAATCTTGAAGAATGTGTTTGACGACTGCAAAACCTGCTTGGGCTGCCGATTGTAGATGTCGTATCAGGCAGGTAAGATCAAAAGTCATATAGTCATATTATCAAACCAGTGCAATTTAAAACCACTGCAAAAGTCAAACCAATACCGGCCGGTTTTTGAAATGCATCGCGTACGCATCATATGCAAATGAGCATAAATTATAATAAAAACTAGACCCCAATTAGACCAAATGCATAGGAATGCAGACATTAGAGATGCGTTTCAAAAACCGGCTGGTATTTCGCTTTAACTGATTAATGTGCTATCTGTCACTGGGCTGCATTTGCAAATCAAACGTTTCCTTTCAGGCTGTGTTTTGACTGCAAAACCTGCTTGGGCTGTCGACTGTAGATATCGTATTAAGCAGGTATGATCAAAAGTCATATTATTAACGAGTGCAATTTGCTCGGGGGAATACTCCCTGCTCCCGGATGACAGAAAGAGAAAGTAGCATTCCAACGTTTATAGGCTAGGATCATGAAAGCTAAAAACTGCTAGTGGGAATTGACTGAGTTGTGCACATGTGCGCTGTATGTTTAGTAGGGTATTTATGTTACGATTTCGCGCGAATTCGCATGTGAAACTGCCATACATGTTAGCTTTGAGGAGTTACAATAAGATCGCGAAAAGTGCGAATCGGGAAATAGTATGTTTTCCGAATTCCCTTTCTCGAAATGTGTGACCGTAGCAATTCAACCACTGATATTGTATCATCGATACTTTGTGTATGAAAGTGAGCAATTCAGATACCGTATGCCATCACTGACGCTGCAATCTGCGGACGACCACTCATGTGGAGCGCACGCGTTTATATTTTGGACTGGAGTAAAAACTACCGTATCATCAAGTCCAGAACAAATTTGTCATCATCGGTAAGTTAGAGCTTTCATCGGTAAGCCCGCTTGTTAGGTAGCATCTACTTCTGCTTCGTTAGCTCTGAAAAGGGTATTATTAAAAAAATAAGTGTTCACTTGTGAACAGGTGAACTTATGAAACAGTCGATGATGTCGTGCGCTCTATTTCCGTTTGAGATGTTTAAGCTGTTGCGTAATATTTGCGCGCGAAAACCCAAATAGGTTATGGAACTACTCCTTTCTTTACCCTGCCTGTAGTCGTACTTTGTGCAGTCACTGCGCGCGGTGCTAGCCGAATGGGCGTTCACTGGCATCTGGCATCTGGGATCTGCGGCCGTATTCACCAACACTCAGGGAGCCCTCCCTGGCCTCCTCAGGGAGCTAAAGAGATCGTGAGAGCAGAAGAGATTCAGAGTGACCGTGAGCCTAGGGAGGGCTCAATGTGTATTGATGAATACGGTCTATGAGCTATTAATAACCCCGTGTCCCCGTTATATCAACCTAAATCCCAGGGGACCTGCTCTGGCCGGTTCTGAGCCTACCGGTGGCCAATCTTCTCGGGAAACCGATTTATCTCCTATTATATGTGATGCGCAAACCTTACGCTGGTTTAACTGTAATAATGTGTGAATTTTTAGGCTTCGCGTTTGGTTGGAGAGGATTTAATGGGCTTCGAGGCTCCCGTGCATTGGGCTTGTACGGCGCACCTGAAGCTAATCGTATGACTATTTGCGGTGCGTTCTATTTTCATTTTAAAGCGAAATACCGGCCGGGTTTTGAAACACATCGTGGACAGCTGAATTCTCACGCATTTATGTGCTCGAATTTAGCTCGATTTTTTCTAATTTATGTTTTTGCATAAGCAGCATAAGAATGCTCGATGTGCTTCAAAAACCTCCCGGTATTTCGCCTTAACGCTTTATAACACCTCGTTTTTGAAGCGTTTGTTGAAATTGCTGCGTTCCCATTCATTATTCAAACAGGAATATGATTAGCATAAATTTGATTGTAAATGTCTTTCAAATTTTTGAAAAGCCGTCTGTTATTCGCTTTAAAGCGAAATACTGCCGTGTTTTTTGCTTTCGATTCGAGTACAACTTCATTCCTATGTAGCTTATTTAAAAATTAGAATAAAAAATATCGAGTTAACTTCGAGTAAATTAGCAGTTACGTAAGAACTCGGTTACCACATTGTGTTAAAAAACAGCAGCTATTTCGTTTTAAAAACGATTCACTGGGGGGCTCATGATCACTGTTTTCACTCATGTATAAGCCTCACTGACAAACATTTATGCATTTTTTAGTTTTCGTTATGATTATTAATTGGCTTGGTTGGATTTCATAAATCTGTGGAATACATCGACTCAGTCACTTAGTGTCCAATGTCCTACACTTTTTACTTTATTTTTCAATTTTTCAGATTTGAAGATAAATTCGAAGGTATTGTCTGGGCGCGGGAAGTAAAAAGCCACTAGAAGGTGCGATGTGTAGCTGAAGTCCTTACTACTAAAGACCGATTGAAGAAGAGCTCTGTTTCGAGGTAAAAGCTTCTTTCTGTATAAAGATAAAGATAAAGGGCGCCGGGTTATATAAACCGAATCCGCAAAAATGGTCCACCTGGCTTTGGTTCATTGCTGAAGCCGGACCTATTTCCCGGACGCCAATTTTTCCCGGGAAGCCAATTTTTCTGTGTACACTATGTGTTATCGCACTCGAAAACACTAACAAATAAGCAATAGAGCCCCATTTGGCCGTTTCCTTGGGGCTATTTCTGACTTATTTACATTAATAGCATAGTGTGATCACCATTTACGGATTCCCCTGTGCTTATTAGTAGATAGTTAATTCGCGGAATTACTAGCTATTTGATATTTGGGATGAGAAGTAGTTACCAAGTTGGACATTGTCCCTCGAACTGGGTTTTAGTGTAGTCGAACAGGAATTCTTTGATTACGGTATCTAGGAGTTTAAGGATTGCAGTAGCTAGGCTTGCGGTATCGAGAGGCTGTATTCGCCAACAGATAGGGAGCCCTCCCTGGCCTCCCCAGGGAGCTAAGGAGTGCGTAGAGAGCGCGGGAGCAGAAGAGATTCATAGCGCTCGTGAACCTAGGTAGGGTTCCCTGTGTGTTGGTGAATACGTCCTCAAGAGTCCGAGGATTGCGATATCTAGGCTAGGATTACGGTGTATAGGAGTTCAAGGATTCTGTGTGAACAATTTTATATGGATCATTTTCACATCCCATACAATTTAAATACAACTTGAAACATAGGTATCATCAAGTATGGGATGTTATCCCACATTAAACAGTGTTTTGTATTGAAAACAAAAATGGTTTCTTTCAGGTGGAGGCATCAAGTTCCAGTATCTACTCACTCACCAGCTACTTACCCGGTACCCGACAACTTACGCGGACTTACCCGGACATCGGATTTTGCACTACTTGTGTTCCATTTTTATTTGTTTCGTTTTGTGCGAATATTTGTGTTTTATTAGTTAGGTATTTTATTAGGCTGGCGAAAAAAAGAAGCCAGCCCTTCATGTATTTTTTTCGATGTTTATTTTTTCTTTATATTATATCTTGTGCGTGGGTTGCTTTGATGTATGGGGAATCGCCGGCGGGCGAAAATCGTACCGCGCCATAGCGATTGGGTAAAAATAAGTTGTGGGGTAAATTGTGCGTAAAAAACTGGTAGTGGTTGAAAAATGCACGTGGATACGAAGTTGGAAAAAATTTTGGTTGTTTGAAATTTTAAAATACTGCCCCGCGCCGCAATATTCTCTGGTTGAGAAAAGTTGTCGGTGTTTAAAATGTTGTGCCAATGTCACTAAGCAACAAAGTGTTGTGGAGGTTTAAACTTGCCATGCGGCATCAGGGAGGGTGGGCAAAAAATCGTGGGTGATTAAAATTTTGCTGCTTGGTAAAAAAAATGCTGTGGTTGTTCAAAATCAAAAACGTTGATGCTATGCAAAAATGTTGGGGGGATTCAAAACGTGGCTGACAGGTGAAAATATTGTGGCGTTGCGAAAATTTGATCTGGATAAAAATGCTGTGGCGGTTCCAAAATCCGCTACCGGGTAAAAGTGCATTGGGGGCTCAAAACGTGGCTATTGGGTAAAATGTGATGCGGGTGGAATTCTGTGGTTCGTAACTCTTCTCCTTGACAAAAAATACTGTGGCGCTTGAAAACTCCTGGGTAAAGATGTTGTGGTGTTTGAAAACTTTGTTGTTTAAAAGAACTATGGTATTTCAACACTACTACTGGGTAAAAACAGCTGTTTGAAACTTTAAAATACTGCCCTTCGCTTCAATATTCACTGGTTAAGAAAAGTTGCAGGTGTTTACAATGTTGCGGTGCCGCTGGGCAACAAAGTGTGATGGAGGTTTAAAATTATCGTGCGTCAACAGGGTGGCCAAAAATTGATGTGGGTGTTTAAAATTAAAAATGTTGTGGCGGTTCCAAAACCCGCTGCCGGGTAAAAATACTGCTGTGGGGGCTCAAAACAGCTGTTTGGTAAAATGTTGTGGTGTTTCAAAAATTTGGTGCTGCTGGGTTAAAAATGTTGCTGTGGTTCCAAAACCCGCTACCGGGTAAAAATGCTGCTGTGGGGGCTCAAAACGGCTGCTGTGTAAAAATTTTGCGTGTTGCAAAAATTGTATGCCTTCGTAAAATGTTATGGTGGTTCATAACGTTGCTTCTTGGTAAAAAATGCTGTGGCGGCTCCAAAATTCGCTGCTTGGTAAAATGTTGTGGTGTTGCAAAAATTTGGTGCTGGGTAAAAATGTTGATGTGGTTCCAAAACGTGCTACAGAGTAAAAATGCTGTGGGGGCTCAAAACGTGGCTGTTGTGTAAAAATTTGTAGTTTTGCAAAAATTTGGTGCTGGGTAACAAATGTGGTGGTGGTTCCAAAACCCGCTACCGGGTAAAAGTGCTGTGGGGACTCAAAACGTGGCTCCTGGATAAAAATGTTGTGTGTGGCACAAATTTGATGCTGGGTGTAATTTTGTGGTGGTTCATAACTTTGCTACTTGACAAAAATACTGTGGCGGCCTCAAACTTATCTACTTGGTAAACAATGCTCTGGTGGTTCAGAACTCTGTTCTTATTTCAAAACTTCACTGTTGGAAAAATACTGTGGCGCTTCAAAACTTCTCAGTAAAATGGTGCTTGAAAACTTGCCTGCTGGTTAGAAGTAATATGGTATTTCAAAACTTTCCTGCTTGATAAAAAATGCTGTAGAGACAGTAGAGGTTCAGAACTCAGTTCGTGTGAAAATGCTGTGGCACTTCAAAACTTCTGAGCAAAATGTTGCGGTGTTTGAAAACTTGACTGTTGTTTAAAAGTACTATGGCATTGCAAGACTTTCCTGGGTAAAAACTGATGTGTTGGTCCGTAACTTTGCTTCTTGACAAAATATGCTGCGGCGGTTCCAAACTTAGCCGCTTGGTAAAAAAATGCTGTGGTGTTTCAGAACTCTGTTCGTGTGAAAATGCTGTGGCGCTTCAAAACTTCTGGGTAAAATACTGTGGCGTTTTTAAACTTGACTGCTGTTTAAAAGTACTATGGTATTTCAAGACTTTCCTGGGTAAAAACTGACGTGTTGGTTCGTACCTTTGCTTCTTGACAAAAAATGCTGCTGCGGCTCCAAACTTAGCTGCTTGGTAAAAAAATGCTGTGGTGTTTCAGAACTCAGTTCGTCGGAAAATGCTGTGGCACTTCAAAACTTCTGGCAAAATGTTGCGGTGTTTGAAAACTTGACTGCTGTTTAAAAGTACTATGGCATTTCAAGACTTTACTGGGTAAAACTGACGTGTTGGTTCGTACCTTTGCTTCTTGACAAAAAATGATGCTGCGGCTCCAAACTTAGCTGCTTGGTAAAAAAATGCTGTGGTGTTTCAGAACTCAGTTTGTGTGAAAATGTTGTGGCACTTCAAAACTTCTGGCAAAATGTTGCGGTGTTTGAAAACTTGACTGCTGTTTAAAAGTACTATGATATCAAGACTTTCCTGGGTAAAAACTGACGTGTTGGTTCGTACCTTTGCTTCTTGACAAAAAATGCTGCTGGGGCTCCAAACTTAGCTGCTTGGTAAAAAATGTTGTCGTGTTTCAGAACTCTGTTCGTGTGAAAATGATGTGGCGCTTCAAAACTTCGTAAAATGGTGTTTGAAAACTTGTCTGCTGGTTAGAAGTAGAAGTAATATGGTATCTTAAAACTTTTCTGCTTGGTAAAAAAATGCTGTAGTGGTTCAGAACTCAGTTCGTGTGAAAATGCTGTGGCACTTCAAAACTTCTGGGCAAAATGTTGCGGTGTTTGAAAACTTGACTGTTGTTTAAAAGTACTATGGCATTTCAAGACTTTCCTGGGTAAAAACTGATGTGTTGGTCCGTAACTTTGCTTCTTGACAAAATGCTGCGGCGGCTCCAAACTTAGCTGCTTGGTAAAAAAAATGCTGTGGTGAACTCTGTTCATGTGAAAATGCTGTCGCGCTTCAAAACCTGGGTAAAATACTGTGGTGTTTTTAAACTTAAGGTAAAAAAATGAATACTGTGCTGGTCCAAACCTTGGCTCCTGGGTAAATACTATCTTCCTCATTCGCAGTTTAGCGGTAGTCGTAATCCCAGGTTTCCTCCCAAACAAGTGCGAAACGCGGGATTCCGACCTTATTGCGAGCGCTAAATAGGGATCTTGCCTCTAACTCTAAGCCTTGCCTAGTGTTTAATTGCGGGACATGATTGGCTAATCTGTCAGGAGACATGAGACTTTTCATGAAACGTAAGATTGGGTGTTTGGCTGCCAGGAAACGTGGGATTTATTTTTGTTTCGCGGGAAACGTGCAGTAGAAGAACAGAGTAGTCTGCCGCGCGGCAACAAAATGAGTAAAGCATGTTGGTTGGTTTAAAATTCTACCACAACGCAACAATCGGGTAAAAGCGTTGCAGAGATCGAACAAAAAAAGTTTATGGGATTGTAAAATACAGCTATGGCGCAAGATGAACTGGTAAACTGTGTGTTTATAAGTAACAGTGCCATAACACCGGGTATAAATTGCATTGTGGGGGTACGAATCATGTCACAGCATTACGTAACGCCGCGCCACAGCATATAAAAAGGTTTATGGATTCAATAGACCGATAAGCTGAGGGGGTTCAAAATATCTGCCGCCCAGGAACAAGCTGGACAGAAAGATGTTGCGAGTTTCGAAGCTGTGCCTCGCCTAGCAAGATGGTTAAAAAAGCGTTTCGGGGTTAAAAAAAAACAGACAGTTAGCTAACATGTTACGTGTTGAAAAAGGCTGTTCGGCTAATTCTGCCGGTTATACAATCTCAGTTACAGGTTGTGCAGGCTTAAAGATTCTGCTGTCCCGCATGGTCTAAAATGCGAGTGTAAACGTTAACGACCAAGGGCACTTTGGGTAAAAATGGTGGTCTACCGTACCACAAAACGATCAAAATTGATGTGGTGGGTATTCACAAATTTGGCGCGCCGCAATGTGAACAAAGTAAAAAGGATGTGATGGTTTAAAACGGTGTCCTGACAGAAGTCAATATGATATGACCAGGCTGTAGACAAGAGTTATTGTTAAATTTCAGTTGTGTAGTGTGCACGACAGTGAAAAACTGTCGAGTTACGAAACTGGATAATAACGAGGTATGCACTTAGAGTTGGTCTTTCGGTTATATTAAATGTGCTCGAGCCTGAAAATGGATATACAGTAAGTAGTGCCACAATGTCTTTGGGTAAATGTGAAGGTTAACCGTTAACGGCGCCATTCCATTTATACAAAAACTTCCAACTCTGTAGAGTCTGTAAAATAAAATGTGCTATATTTTGTCTGTTATCTTACACTCTATCACATTCACCGATGAGTTGCGCACCGCACCATTTCGGGACACAAAATGTGCGCCGCAACGAAATGGGAAACAAAATGCGCGCCGAATAGAAATGGGGCGCAAAGTGCGATTTCTAATTTCTTACATTAGGCCAGAAATGGGTGGGCCGCCACTCCTGCGTCGCACTTGTTTCCCAAGGCCGCGCACCGGCGAAAGTTTCACGTAGATTCACACATGTAGATCTCAAGAATGCTTATTTGGGTTCTTGTTTCCGCCTATTTGGATACTTTATCGTCACTGATTGACTGATATGTTGCTGAGATATATGGTGATCATCAATACAATGCTAGTATTTTCTCGGATTAACTACAGTAGCTCGTCGAGGGGCCCTCCCTTTTGTATAACTCTTATAACTCCTCGAGTTCTGAGCTGCATAGAGTGCGGCTTTCGGTAGTGTAAAAACCGCCATCATCGTTTTTCCACCTCTTCCTGTACAAGCAGATCTAGCATAACTTTCTTTTCGGCTTATCCGGTCCTATAATAACTGCAGATTAAAACTACATATGATAAGAGAACAAACGGCAGACAAAACAGAGGTATTTGAGTCATTAGGATTGTTGATTCTTTGAACTTGCAGTGGTCTCTTGATAAGGAAAATGAGTTTACTTTAGTGCAGTGAGGAAAAGCCGTGATGATTTAGATAAAAGCTTAGGTGATCGGTAGGCTATAAGGCTTCAATGTGCGAAAATTTCAAAACAGTAACGATGAACTAGCGTTTACATATTACCACCGCCGAGTTATATAAAGGTTTATTGAGGATATGCAATTAACACATCTCAAAAGGTGACCCTAAGATACCACGCTTCACAACGCAGTATACTCACAAGGGACCAAACTACAAAGAACAAAAACACGAACACAAACTAAAGAACACTAAACATAACATATTCAATATCATAATAAGAGCACTAAACGTAAATTCAATTCAATTAAAGCATTTTAAGGTAATACTAACGTTACTTAACAATTTACAGATAAAAACATTCATGAGCGTAAATTCACAGAAATGTATATAAAAAAACATCGGTACAAGGTAAGAAATATAAATTGTTCTCAGTAAAAAAATGCAGGGGGTCTTTGGGAAAAAATTTGCGGATTTGCATTTACATAACTCAGAAGTTCTTCTGCATTTTTACACTGATCAACTTCGGACGGTAGATTATTGACAAGATCTGCAATTCTATTGAAGAACCAATTCCTATCTTTATACCTTAACGTAGACTTTTTAATAACATATTTGTGAGGGCGACATGGCCGAGATGAAGTTTGAGATCTCAAAACTAAGTGTTGCGACAAGCACGGAAAGTCATAAATATTAAATAAAAGCTTAAATGCAGTCAATATATCAGTCTTTCTTCTCCTTAAAAACAGAGGTTCTAATTTTAAATATTCTACACGCGACTTGTAAGACTGATATCTTACGTTCTTTTTAATACACACACGTTTGGAGAAAAACCTTTGGGGGGCTTCTAATCTACGACAAAGAGGTGATTTTTCAGAAGGATTGATAATCTCAGAGCCGTATTCTAAGATGGGCCTTACGTAACAATTAAAAAGTTTAACATATGTATCAGCTGAAGCTTGTGGTAATGCTGATAACAAGTGCCGACTTCTCTGAAGTGCTAATGCAGTTTTGACATGAATATGATGCGAGAAAGTCAACTTGTTATCAACATAAATACCTAAATCTCTTATCTGATCCACCGGCTCGATCCTCTGACGTTCAATGTAGTAGACGCGTCCGGGACCGGTCTGTCCGAGGTGAAGAACATTGATTTTTTCAGCTGCAAACGGCATCTGCCAGTCCCTTGACCACGCGCTCACTGCATTGATCGCCTCCTGGAGGACGGGTCCGGCTTCACCATACAACTTGAGATCATCTGCAAATAATGCAAATTTAACACTTGATGGAATAACGGATTCAAGATCATTTATAAAAATCAAGAACAGTAAAGGACCCAGGACCGTTCCCTGTGGAACACCTGAGATTGGAACAAATTTAGACGAAAAAGTATTACCAATTTTAACGACAGATATACGATTTTCTAAGAATTCCTTTAACCAACTAATAAGCATACTAGGAAAACCAAATTGTTTACATTTATAAAGCAGCTTTGCGTGTACAACCTTATCGAAAGCTTTTCTGTAGTCAAAGTAAACGCAATCTACTTTTTTTTACACTTCAAGGATGTTTGCCATTCTGAAATTACTTCTAAAAGTTGAGTCGTACAGCTTCTACCTTTTAAAAAACCATATTGACTTTTTGAGAAAGAATTTTTAAAGACAATTCTTATACCAGACGCAAGTATGGTCTCCATAAGTCTTCCAACAGGGGAGGTGAGGGTGACTGGCCTGTAGTTTTCAGGATTGCTTTTGCTTCCTTTCTTGTAAATTGGAACTATGCACCCGTACTTCCACTGCCAGGGAATATGTGAATAAACAAAAGACGATGAAAAAATTATAGATAGGGGCGAGCACAGTGTAACACCGCATTTTTTGATAAAAAATTGGTTTAAGCCTTCAATACTGTACGAGAACTTATTTGGTAACTTTCTAATAAAAGAATAAACAGAGTTGCAATCAAAATTAAACATAGGTATCTTTTCGTTAGCACAGGGTATCGAGGGTAGCAAATTATTGTCAATAGCATAGTTACCATCAAAAACATTACGAAAAGCATCAGCCTTATCTAGGTCACAAAACAGTACTGTATTATCATTTATTTTCAAGGTTGGAATTGAATTGTTTGCTTTTAATTTAAGCCGAACAAATTTGTGGATACTTGAATAGGACTCAGATTTTATAGCACTGGTTTTTTCTATGTGCTTTTTTTTTCAGGTATTTAACCTTCTTTTGCAAGTTACGGTATAGTTGCCGTAATAGTAAATCTTTGCCGCATTTGACAAGCTTCCACAAGTTTGTCAGTTTTTTTTCTAATTTCTTAATATTAGATGGAAATCTTATACGACACTTATTTCTTTCAGAACGTTCAACCATAGGACAGAATTGACTGATAGCCAACCGGCAAATTTCCACAAAATTGTCATAAAAATTTTGTAGGTTTGGACAATTGTCCGATATTTGTCTCCAGTTGAACATTCGGAAAAAGTCATTGATTTTCTCATAATCAGCCTTTCTGTAGTCAATGTACTTATACCTGGAAGGTTTTTGGGGAATGGTTGGGAAATCATAATAAATATCAACAGCAAAATGATCGGAAGTGACTGGGTTTTCAATGACAGAGACAGAAAGAACTCGATCACTGTCCGTTAACAAAACATCAAGAATTGTGTGGGTACCACGATTTGTAATTCTAGTAGGCTCAGTAACTAGCTGTTGCACATTATGGATAATAGTAAAATCTAAGAATATTTGACTGATATTGCAGTTTTTAGATAGTGACTGAGACTGCCAGTTAATAACAGGAAAATTTAAGTCGCCCAAAATTGAGGTATTTTTGGGCTCGAAATATTTAGTGAGTATCTGAATAAGATGGGTCGTGCCGTCAATACTCAAATTTGGAGGTCTATAAACCAATATAAATCGATGGTGTTCATTAGAATTCATATATAAATCAGATACGAGTATTTCAAAACGATCTAAATAATGAGAGCCTTGAGGAGCTGTACGAGAATAAGAACATGAATAAACTTCACAGAAATTATGAATATTCTTGTAAATGAGGCAGATTCCGCCTCCGTGTCCGTGAAGTCTATCTACACGAAAAGACGAAAAATTACAATGTGATAAGTGTCCAACGGGTTGCTTTTCAGAAAGCCATGATTCATTAATAAAACAAAAATCATAATTACACGAAATCAATTTGTCATATAAAGATGTGACTTCGCTGGGCAAAATCAATGATCTCGCGTTAAGTAACAAAGCCCTGTGTGAATGACCCTCGCTGGTCTTTGGTGGCGAAATATCAGGTTGATACGTAGAGGTCAAAGAAAGAGAAACAGTTAATTTTAGGTCTCAAACCGAACTTTTTATTAGAAAATGCGTTATAGTAGAGTTTTCTAGGAACCTTTACCTTTGTGTTAGCTTAGCTTTTCACGCATAGCACTTATGCGAAAGAGGATATAAGTTGACTACATCGCGGAAGAATCGAGCTAAACTTGAGTAAATTAGCATAAATACGTAGGAATTTAGTTTTCCACGATGTGTTTCAAAAACCGGCTGGTATTTCGCTTTATACTCATGAGTCAGCAGTTTTTCGTCACTTTCGCAAAAGTAAAGCGGATATGTACCCTTGAAAAAAACGGGACAATCAGTGGGACAATGCTTATATTAGGAAATGATAAGCTCCCGAAACTTCCGTTTATGGCCGCACAAAACGGGAGTGCTTACAAATCAGATGAACGATAACAAAACGATAAAAGGGGGGTTATTAAGTGAATTCGAATCGGTTGAACCTTCTGGCTTTTCGGGCAAAGATGGGACTAATTAATTGTTTATTTTTGCTCCAGTTCGCTTTCTTGGCAGGTGAGACAATTTATTTAGTTATTTAGTTAAATGCGTTATTTATGGGCACATAGGTTTATTGTAGATAATTAACAAATGTTTAATTAGCATTTGCGGTGTGTATGAGTATGAGTATCTAACTACTAATAAGTGAACATATAGTACCCCGCACCCCGACTTCGTACAGTTATTTCGACGGGCGATGCCCTTTTGCTCTTTATTTAAAGCGAAATAACAGCCGGTTTTTGAAACGCAATGGACAGCTGAGTTCTTATTTGCATAAGCTGCATTCGTATGCTGGTGCACTCAATGTGTTTCAAAAACCGGCCGGTATTTCGCTTTAGACGGTATGTAACTCCATTCCTTATTTATGGAGGATTCACTTGCAGTTTGGGCCGCATCTTGCAAAAACTCCGACTACACAATTCTGGGAAATGGCAAATGCTACAGGGTTGGTTGGTCTTCAACTGGTCTTCAATTGGTCTTCAATTGGTCAACCTTCAATTTGATTACATTCTGAACTCAATTAAATACGCATCCGTAAATGCGCCGAGGAATCCATACTTTCACGATTATACATTTTTTTTTGTTGCATTATAAATATGCATACAAAGTATGTATTATGTATGTATTATTTTCCAAAATGGCTTTTCAGGCATACAAAACTCTCGCAACATTTGACAAAGCTTCTCTCGGATGTCATTTGACAGGAGGAGAGTTGGCATCGATCCACTCGGAAACTGTAGGTCTTGTCTTTTTATCGATCATTGACCAGCCAACGATACGGACAGCTGAGGAGCTGAGCGCTGTAGCGGTAGCCGCGGTTAATTTGTGCTGTAGCTGTACCTGCGCTGCAGCTCTGATAGCGCTGTAGCATCGCTGTAAAGACTTCTTACCTCTATGTCTGGGTCTGACTTGATACTGTGCTGATGGGAATGCCGTAGATTAAGCAAAATAACATTGCTTTTAATCTTGCCTAGAATCCCCTTCCCCGTTAAAAAAGTTAGCAGTCGTCCTTTATCGTTCCCGTTCGGACACACCCATCACTTTGTAGTCTTGAATCCTTTGGGATCATCCAATTTTCAAGGTTTTAAGTTCAATATTGTGATTTCCTATACTTATACTTTCCACCGCAAGCCGTCCCTTGTGGGCTTGAGAGTAGGCGCGCGTTGGGACATGCTTCATGCTAGGGATCTACCAATAAACCATAATTATAAGTTTACGACAATTACATCGTGTTTAGGATAACTACATCGTCGGCATGTGGCTTAGCGGTAGTCAGCTAGACGATGCCTGGATTGGCCTTACTTGTGACGACGACGGTGATTGTTCATGGTTGGATGGGTCTGCCTTGGACTATACACATTTTGAAGGTTAGCAATAATTTGATGAGCACTATTTTTTTTTTGCAATTTATATCGATTAGTCTTCAAATAAGATAGGCCAGTATTGATTGATTTTAGAAAACAAAATATGTGTACATGAAGAAAAGGAAGACATAAGAAGATATAAATGGACCCCCAGTGCACATAAAATCCAAAAATACGATTGCACTATTCTAACAATGACTGCGCTTTCATAAAAATTCACAGACAATGTTGTACCTGCACTTTTCAAAATTTACATTGCAACTAACACTAATTATGCGCTGATCATCTTGAATATTTCAGATACCCCTCCGGACCTCGACAACGGACATTGTTTCTATATGAAGCCAGGAATGAGTGACTTTATGAACTATAATTTTTGGGCGAATGCCAATTGTAAGACGAAAAAGAAGATGTCAATCTGCATGGAAGTTGATCATAGTATGTTTTTCTACCTTAGCGTAATTAACAAGACAATTAGTAATTACATAATAATTGCCCTAGTGTAATTAGCAATATACTCAGCGAATTACACAATAATTGCCCAACATTAGTTCCAAGAAAATTTACCTCAAGTATCTAAACGTAGACTATCTAAAAAAAAACGATGCCATGTTCATAATTAGTGTGTTCGTAATTATGCATTGGTTAATTACCTTCAACTATCAAATTGTGTCTTAATTAGTTCCCACCCGCAAGCCCCCGACCACGACTACAGTACTCCCGCAAGGATGTGGCAATTATGCTGAATTCAACGGCCTTTGTTATCACGTCGGAACTGGCGATTTGCCAGAAGCGCAAGCGCAAGCCGTGTGCGCGTCCGAAGGAGGAAACTTGGTGTCGATCCATGATGAATTGGTACGGTAACCTACTTGTGTATCTCTTTTTTTTGTCTGAAAATAAATAAACACAACGATGAGTAAGATGAATGAAGTATTATGTGAAAGACATGATGAATTGTATTCTAGTTTTTCTTGTGTTTATATGGTGCATAGTGCATGCGCATCGCTGTGCTAGCTTTTCGCTCAAAAACTCCAATAATTTCGACGCCATCAGAAGGGTGTATGCGTGTTGCTAACTTTGACATTTCTTGTCTAGGTTTGCTTCTTTCATAAAGAATTTGTTTTCAGACAGATCAGTTTATCGTCAATCTATTGCAAGCAGCGGGTGTGCAATTTACGGCTTGGATTGGCCTACAGTACTTGTATAATGGTCAACACATTTGGACGGATTACAGTCCAGTGGATTATATCAATTATGCGCGTTAGTTTATATTATATCATCTTTTTTTTTGGAACACCCGTTTTGCACATAACTCTCTGGATACTGGATGAAAACCGAAGAAATCAGTATACGGACATAAAAGTCAACACGCTTCAGTAAATCAGTCAGGGAAGTTATTTCGGTTATTTTAATTGCTTTATGTAATTATATCCAGGGATAATTGACAATCGTAACCAATAATTATGAAGAACAATATCTGATGCTGTAATTAATCACATATGTTTCATGAACTTAACATAAATGTGTTGAAGATACAAGAAGTGATTTTTTTGGTGTCGTTCTGAAAAATAAACATGTGATTTTAATTTTTCAGCTAACATGGTGGCCAACCCTGGCGCTTGTTTTGCAATCTCCGATGTTCAATATTTATATCCTGGACAGTGGCTTCCACAAAATTGCTCCACCTCACTGCCTTACGTGTGCGAGCGACAGAAGTTCGGTAAGTGATATTTTTCTCTCTTCGCTTTATTGAAATCAAAACCCGTTTATATAGACTTAGCATGAAGACTTCGAGAGGAACTGGTCTGGAACTCGTCGTTCATAATCATAATCTATCAACCAGGTACTGTACCCACAAAAATCTGGATGCAATAAACGTACATAAAAAAACGTTTTTTGTAGTAACTGAGACCAGAAAGACGTGCACACGGGATTTTTATTCCAATTTTCTTTAGTATGAACTAAAAAATACTGCACAAGTAAGACCTCATGTAAAGGTATTCTTCTAGTAACGTTATGTATTCTGTAAATCGTTCCTTTATTTAGGCAAGACGACGACGAGAAGAACAACTACCACGACCACTACTACAACGGCACCACCAAGAAGCAATTGCGGAGCACCATATTATTTTGGATCGGAAGGAAGAGTCAGTTAGTTTATGCTAATGTTTAGGATTTCTACTTTTATTTTTCCTATGTAAGCTTGTCTTTGTGCTATGAACTTTGATTCCACAAAGGTACAAGGTTTAGCATTCACCGAATTTAGTTATTACAGAAGCAATTCAACTTTTCAGATTGTCTCGCCAAATTATCCATATTCATTCAATGGAGCGTCCTGCAACTATTTCATAAATGCCTCCATGAACGCTGTCAATATCCAAGTACCAGCAATTCAAGCACAGGTAATTATAATAGCCTAAAAGTTTTTTTCGTCGATTCCAATAATAAGCGTGGAGAACTCGGGTAGGCACTATCTCTGTATTGTATTTCCTGATCAGTGAACATCTCCACAATTTATGTTCTGCTCAATTTTGGAGCAGATCCCATTTAAATGTGTCTGCACAGCCTTTACCCTTAAAAAAATTAATTTCAGGGATTCTGGACTCTCTCATTATATGAAGGATCCGTTCCCTCGCCTCAGTTCCTGATTCGATCGTAAGTCACCAGCAGCAACAGTAATAGTGGCACTAGTAAATCAGCGGTAGAAGAATTATTAGGCATCAGTAGTGGTAGCAGTAGGAAGGCAACGGCGACAATCGTAGTCAGAAGCAGCAGAACAAGCAGCAGAACAAGCATGACAGCAGCAACAGCAGAACAACAAAACATTGATGATGCAAATGATTTTTAAGAATTTCATCCTACGATGCTCCCGAAGTCCTCAAATATTCCTCTCCAACAAGCGAAATGTTGGTGAATTTCTATGCCAGCGATGGAGATATTGGACAACCGTTTTTCATGGTCTATAATACTAGCTCAGGTAAGGTTAATGCTAACTAATTAACTTTATCTGTTTCATTTCTGTGGTCCCACACAACACATCCATACTCTTAAACGGGCAAGCGTACACAGGAAAACGGAAACACGAAAAAATACGGGTTTTGTGAAAAAACACAACGAAAAACCCGAACATGGTCTAAAAAAAACACCGATCACTGATGATCCGTGTTTTTTCGACCAAGTGCCGTGCTTATTTGGTGTCTGCACCAAAAAAACACGGGTTTTTACTAAAATCTGAAAAATAATACATAAGAAATCGTCGATTATGTGCGAAAAAAACACGGATCATGAGCGGGTGTTTCGATGATCATGTTCCGTGTTTTTTTGGTTTTTTCCATTTCCTATGTAGTATTCTACTCGTTTCAGTTCCGCTCTTCCCAATTGGAAATCTAACAATCACTACAACTCTTCCACCACAAATGTGTGACAATGGACTGACTTATGATGCAAAACGAAGATTGTAAGTTTCGAGTTACAGTGTAAAATTATTATTTTGTTTGTCGACGACGCGAAGATCAGGAGTTCTGACACTTAGCCATACTCTTCTTGTTACCGGTGGGCGTTAATTCCATTTCAATTCATCGCTATCTTATTAACAAGTCCCCCGCAAGGTAATAACACTGCTTGATTACAAAAAATGCTAAAGACTGAAGCTCCGTTCGTAAAGAAGTTGAGTTAAGTAGATCGGTCGGCGTAGGGTTTTCAAAACAGTGATTTCATTTCAGCTGCTACGGAGTTTATCAGACTCCAGCCACTTTTGCCAATGCACAAATATTCTGCACTAGTCTGAATGGACATATGGCTTCAGTGCATAATTCTGCAGAGGAAGACGATTTGTTTGGTGAGATTTTAAATACAGTTTTTGTTTGTCTAAGAGATTCTTCAGACCTGTGTTAGTCTGATATTTTATGTAAGAGATCCTAGCCTCAGCCTAATTGTTAGTCCTAGGACCACTAGTGGTCGTCCTTCTAGGTGAATTTTTTTGTTAGCGTATAGTTAGTTCCAGTGGAGCGTACAGTAGAGTTGACGTTATTGGTGAAGTGCCGCTTTAATTTTTTTGATTTCTTACTTCAGGCATCTTGGCGTCGAACTATCAGAGTAGCCAATTCAACGTATGGCTGGGCGGTCAATTTATCGACAACATTTGGCAGTGGAATGACGGAACGGCGATGGTTTATCGAGATTGGCTTGGAGGTTCGTCAGAGCAATATTTAATAAATGTTTATTGATTAAATACAATCAATTTTTCAATAATCTTTTGTGAATACTTCAATACTCGGAGCTCTCAAAGTCCCCGGATTCGAACCTCGACTTTTTTTCTGAGGTCATATTCACCACTCCGATTCCCTTGGGGAACTATTCCCTGGGGACAAAATATCATGGCCCTATTATTGTCTTTTCACATACGCAGATTATTTATATGTTAATGTAACGTTGGGACACATGCACCTATTACTGGGTAGCCAATTCCTGAATATATACTACGTACAACTACTCCTGAATATATACTACGTACAACTACTCCGCATAAGCGTTATGTTACGATATCACCTTTTTTACTTTCATTTACCCCTACGGTTATTTTTAATGGCTTTAGTGGCTTTAGTACTTTCTCTTTTCTTTGATTTTCCATTTACAGTATTATCACCCTTTATCAACTGAAAGAATCGATGCAACTGGAAATAAATTATTATTATCATTATAATGTTAGACACGCAGAGAAAAAGACGGGGAATTCCCCATGGGGATTGAGCGGCGAATATGGCCTCTGGTTGGCCGTTTACTTCATTTAGAACCACGTAGTTTACAACCCTGAACTATTTTCTAGCCATGCCAGTTTTTTCGGTAGTCGATAGGATGTCGATAGTTATTTATTGATACCAACGTATAACGTACATCTTCTCGTTTAGGAGTGCCACGAGGCGCGCCAGGCCAGTGCGTCGCCGCAGTCAGCTATTCTTACAACAATCAGGGATGGGAATCGAGGGATTGTACGCAACGCCTACCATTCATTTGCGTTGTTAACCCATATCATTGAACAAAATAAATTAATAAAGAGTTTTTCATTGTTTTTGTTCACTCCACTCAACTTTGGTTTCTACAGTGTAGTAAGAACGTCGACAATATGTGCAACCAGCTACCTATGTAATAAAGTACTACCTGTATGTAAAGAAAGAATAATAGTCGGCTAATTAGCTAATTAAAGCTGTGTTTTTTGAATTAGTATCGAATAATACATTACTCTCCTAATTAGCTTCCCTATCTACAGTACTGTAACTGTATTCAAAAATTTCGGTAATTTATTAGCTAGGCGGATTGTTATTCGAAGTGTTATCGTACACTCGTTGTCCTCTTGCACACGATGAAGAAATATGAAATTTTGTGCGTATTTCCTTTCGCAAATCACCACTCATCAAGAGGAGAATAAACATATTGCCGAATAGAAAGGGGAAATAACATATAGATGACTGAAAATTATTAATTGGGCGTGTTTTGATGGTTGGTGCGGAATTAGTTAACGAAAAACTTGAGGTGGCTTTTCGTTCCGTAGGATTTTTGGATTTCCTGTACATTCAGGTGCAATTATCTATTTACAGAGTGATCCCATACTAAAGAACTGGTATAAAATTGAACCAAATGGGTGCTTACTGGGCCTGGATATGATATAAACAAAAAAATTACATACGTATGAAGTTGTCTGACTGAGAATTTCTGCGTTTGCATTTTGCGTTTCAATAAACTTGATTAACTGGTATATCGTCAAAGGCAGGGTCATCAAAAATATTGCTTGAACAGTAATGTTGCCACACTCATGTCCGAATATTAATGCCCGCTTTGTTTACTATCCGAATATTACTGCACTACGTTACCCAGTCGCACAGTACATCAAAAAGAGGGGGCGAGCGTTCCCATGTGGAGGTGCGCTGCGCGGTTGAGGCCCAGAGTAGGGTACGGCAATGCAAATGCAAGCAATACTACCACTATGTAGTCTCTGAACAGGGAAACTGTTGAAAAAAAACTTACAATTGAATATAGAAGCGGACGGGTTTGTTGATTTTTGATTATATCGTTTAATAACAGGAACGATCGCCACTTTATAATTATCATTAAATTAAGTGCTACACAGAACATGACCGGAACCACCAAGGAAGCCACAGAAAATACGCGAATGGCCTAAAATGACTTGCACGAGATATTACGCGGTACTGACCGATATGTGCCTTCTGAGCTTATCATAAATGTGATTACATCAATTGTAACTACATGGTAGGATTTTGCACCGTATAGCGAACCGCTTAAACTTACCCTGTCAATTTCCTTATCGTCGTAATTATAAACCGAATTTGGATATCCATAAACTACAAGAAGAACCAGTCGATGTATCGACAGCA